>CM046350.1:13340371-13537749 GCA_025403435.1 Artocarpus heterophyllus
AAATATTTACATTTTTGCCCCCAGAACAAAAAACAATTATTTTGTACCAAAATGTTCATTTTTTCATATGGAATAAAACTTACAAAAGCACCATGGTCGAATTCCAAACATTTCATAACGTTTTCATTTCTTGAAATTTTGTGCCCAAAATTTCGTAAAATTCATAACTTCTAACCTAGGCAAAACTTTGGAAAAATGTTTGCACTGTCCCAACAGTTTTGATGTGTTCTACAACTTTCATGTTTTAAAATCCTTGAAATTCCATCGTTTAGGAGGATTTTTTGGCTGATTTTTAAATCTACCGAAATTCATTTTCTTTACAATTTAGTCCCTTTTGAAATTTCACCAAAACCGTTACTTTCTTATTTCCATCATCATCACCATCAGCATATAACATAAAATAATCATGCCATATTGCCCATATTACATGCCATGGCTTAAACATTTTATCAAACACTTTGAATGCATATAAAAATACAAACTTTAACAAAGCTTGTGAGACTAGGATTTTACCTGATCATTCCCAAGTACTTGTCCTCACTTTTAGCACTTGAAAGCTTCAAAATTCCCTTGACATCAAGCCCATACCACACCATAAAAGTTTCATAAAAACTTCAACAAAAACCCTAGAAAACTTAGGGTAAGGTTTGGGTTTTACCTTAAAATTTGTGAAATCCTTGAGCTTTTAGTCTTGAACTTGCTTTGAACATGACTTGGAGCTTAGAATTCATCAAAATTTTTGAGAAAAAATTGCTACGGGGGACAGTTTCTTAGGAGGAAAAATGGAGCATTCTTTTTTCCTTTCTTTCTTTCTTTCCTTTAAACGTTTCTCTCTCTTCTTCTTCTTTTTTTCTTGCACGTTGGAGACCAAGGTAATGGTTTCTTATATGATAAATTGATTCACTTGTTTTTCTTTTCTTTTCTTTTCTTTTCTTTTTAAATAAAAAGGTGATGAGTCACTTGGTAATCAATTAGGTTACTTTGGGTGGCCAAATGTGATTGGGCCACATTAGTGGATGTGGTGGCCCAATCAAAACTTCCAAGGTGTCCCACTAAACTTTTTACGCAATCCAAGTTTATACTGACAGTATTTTTCTTATACTGTCGGTATTCTTCTTCATACAGTTCATGATGTCCCATAACCTTTAATACTTATCCACATCCATCACATAATATAAATCCAAAACTATCTAACTTTGTACAGTCTAAATTTATACTGACAATATTTTTTTATACTGCTGGTATACTTTTTATACTGTTACAGTATTCTTTATTCATCCATATTCTCCAACCAGTATTATTTCTTTACTCCTTCAACTTAAACAGTCCAATTTTTGTTCTGCATAACCTTAAACAGTCTAATTTCTACATTGCATTCCTTTTACAATGTAATTTTTATACTACATAACTTTATCAGTGTACTTCTTTACACTGTATTATTCTAATACTGTATAATTTTTCATATTATTATATAGTATTTTTCTTTAAACTGTTTTTTTGTCTTACATAATCCTTAACTTATTGCATTTTTAATGTATTAGAAACACCTGGGTGTTACATTAGCAAAATGGTCTTAGATGGAAAATGTTATGTAATACATTAAGTGACAATACCGTCACATGAGACAGGAAATTTAATAAGGGATGTTTAAGTAAAAGAAAGGTAACCTGGTGGGTTACAAAGTTAAGTAAAGAAAAAGGTAACCCGATGGGTTATAGAGTTAAGTAAAAAGAGTGATAACCCGATGGGTTACGAAGTTAAGCAAAGGGAAAGGTAACACTGGTGGGTTGCATAGCAAAGTAAAAGAAAGTAAACCTATAGTATACAAGTTATGTAAAAAGGAATGAATATTTAATGATTAAGTTCTTTTATCAATCGAGTAGAATGATAATATGAAAAGTTACCTAATAAGTCGGGTGTCGTTTGATCAGAACACATAAGCCAACAAATGAAAAGAAAAGGAAGGAAACAGGAACATTAGAGCTATAGACAGGTAAGTTCAAACCTCACCTATAGCATGAAGTAAATGATTTTCAAATGCATTTTATTTATTTGCAAATGTTATACAAGTTGTTTTTAAAGTATGTTTTCACTTGTTATGCATAAAGTTTTAAAGATTAAGTAAAAGTTTGTAAGGTATTTGCAATAATTATTTAAAAGTACGTTTGCATTTTGTTAATGCATAATGTTTAACAGTTTAAGTTATAAGTTTTATGTTGCATTTGTTATGCAATAAATTTTAAAGAGTACAAGTTATGACTTGCAAATGTGTTTGCATATGATGTGATAGCATTTGATATACTTACTAAAGTTAAAAAGAAGGTAAAATAAAGATGAAAAGGAAGTGTCATACTAGCCTCCTTGTTGTGAGGTACTGAAAGTAAAGTTAAAGTTGTGACCTCATTGATATAAGGTACACAAGTAAAGTTAAAGTTATGACCTCGGTATTCGTGGTCTCAAGTCTTCCACAAAGAAAGCATCATGTTTATGATCTCATGATTAATGATGTTCGTACAAACACTAAAGTTTATAAGATAAGGAAAGTTAAGGGACAAAGATAAAAAGTTAAAGTAAGAAATGAATGTTCATAAGATACTCATAATTGAAAGTTCATAATTGAGTATAAATAGAATCATGCATTTTGATTTTGCTTGTATTCCTTGTTAGGAGATGTTATATGCTATGAAAAATATTCTAAGAGATGTTTTACGTTAAACGTTTATGAAAAACATTTTCATATTTCCAAGGAAAGGTTTATAAATGACATTTTAAGAAAAACGTTTAAGAAATGTTTATGAAAAACATTTATGAAAAACGTTTTAAGAGAGAGGTTTTTATGAGAAAAGCTTATAAAGCATATTAAAATGATTTGTGAGTTTATGTTTGAACTTACGAAGTAAAAGCTCATAAAAAGTTCCTTCATGCTGTAGATAGTCCTATGAGTGACCAGTAGGACTTGTTTAAAGAGCTCATTGCTGCGGAAGACAAATGCGAAGATTTGGATATGGATACCAGTACAATATGTTTTCGCTGCTCAAAGAAAATGTTCTTCCACTATTTGATATAGTGTTTGCAAAGTTTTAAGAAATGTTTCTTATTAAATTTTAAGAAACGATTTGAAATGGTTTTAAAGTCAAGTGTTAAGCCATGTCTTAACTTAAAATGCAACAGACGTTGCATTAGCTTTTAAGTATGTTTTAAAGTACGTTAGAAGAAAAAAATTATTTAGTATTTGTCGTACTAAGTAAGTAATATTAATGTTTAAAAAATGATATTTAAGAAAGCTAAATGATAGCTTGAAAAGATGGGACGTCACAGCCTAGATGCCAGAAATAGTTGGCATGGAATGACTAGGGAAGACAACGCTTTGCCAGATGATATTTGGCAAGCTAGAGGTGAAGAGCCACTTCCTTCCAAGGATTTGGGTCTACATGTCAAGATTAATTCTTAAGGAAGATTATTGAAAGGACCCAAAAACAGCACTCGTGAAGCAAATGTTGGGCTGTCTTGGGATCGAAAAAAAGATGATCAGCGTGGTCTTAGAGGCTCCTGGGCTGTCGGGGTTGTTATGTTGTCTGTACCAACAATTGGTCAGGAAGAGATATCTGGTCGTGCTTGATGATGCTAGGGAGATAGACAAGTGGTACGGACAGTTGAACAACAGTTGTTGCTCAACTCAAAAGGCAAAATGGGACGAGTTTTTGGCATATGGATTGCCAAAAGGTTATGGAGGGATGGTGATTGTGACGAGCAGGAATGAACAAGTGGCGAAAGACATTGTTGGCGAGGAGAATTTAGTTCCTCTTTTGCCGCTTTTCGATCCGGATAACTATTGGAAGATATTCAAAGACGCGGTAGAGAAGGATGGTTTACGTTTCAGTCCCTTAAATGAGAAAGATTTGAGAGAAGAAATCAATACAAAATGTGGTAGGATTCCCTTAGGAGCAAAGATGACGGGAAAGACCATGCGCAAACAGCTTCAAGAAGCTTCTGTCAAGGTTAATGCCCTGTAAACATGGACATTATATATATTAATAAATGAGATTTATTTATTTTTGGTTGTTTATGTGTATTATAAATATTTTAATAAACATTAAGAAAATTTTATAATTATTAATATGACTATAAATTTAGCATATAAGTGTTATATACTTAGAGAAAAATTCATAAATAATAATTAAAATAGTCCATAATAATTAATTAAAGTTTAAGATATTTAATTAAATATTACAAGTGCGGTCCAATCTCATTGAGAGTGAAATAGTTTTATCTAGAGTATTAATGTAAAGACATTGGATTGGAGGTACTTCATATAATAAGATTATATAGGACTGAACTAGGTAAATTATAAATCTCTAATAGTCTTCTGTGCAAATAGAGTATTCAAACTTATTACTTTGATGATCATATATATGACAGTTTCAATCTTGAGTATTTATTAGACTTCTGTTTATGACTGTGTTTTTTGACTTGCTTGGTAAGATTTGTCTAAGATAAATCATAACTTTGCATCTTTGAAACCTAATGGAATAAATGGCTATGAATAATATTATACAAATATGCAATCCATTACTTCCCATTGGAAGTTAGAAAAACAGTTCTCTTGAGTGATGATTCAAGACTTAAACAGAGTGCCTGTTCACAAAAAGATTATAAATTAACTATTCATTAGAGAATCATTAGAATTCAAAGATAAAGACATAATAAGAGAAGCAAATGAAAATTGAACTTAGCTCTTATTATAAACTATTTGTAGAGGACTGTCTTATATATAATAATTATATCAATAGAGTACTCGCTAACTTTTTGATTAATAATTACTATAATTTCAAGAGTGTAGTTTCAGGTTTTTAGTGGAGTAACACTGAAACTAATAAATTTGGTACATTAATTAAAGAGTTTAATTAATTGTCAAATTTATTGGAGCTTGAATTATAGGTCCATAAGTTCTCAATGCTTCCTATATAACATTGTATTGGATTTAATGCATAAAATGAATTATACATATTTAAAATGGAATTATTGAATTCCAAATTAATTATTTCATACTAGAGATATTAATGTGATATAGAAAAATTTTCTCTATAACACATAATATAATGTGATAAATGTTGTCATATTTAATCGAGTAATAGTTTATTAATTAATTCTATTTAATTAATAAGATGAATTAAATATATTTTAAATTAATTAATTAATTATGTTTAAATAATAAGATTATTTAAATATATTTTTAATTTTGTGCATGACACATGTATTGTGGGACCATATTTTGTCTATTTCAACATAGACACAAAATTAAATAATTAATTAATTAATTTAAAATTAATTTTTTAAATAAATATGATTTATTGAATTTAACTAAATAAGATTTTTTAAATTAATTTAATATATAATATATGTGTGTGTGTATATATTCACGTACAGATCTACGTGGGAATCTTTTCTAACTAATTATATATATATATATATATATATATATATGTTTTATACATGCACGTACATCCTAGATATGTGGTTTTAAATTTAAAATTTAAAAAAAAAAAAAAAAGAAGGATGGACGCGGAGGCACTTAATCAATTTGGAGATTTTTTCTCCTATTATGGGTGTGTGTGATTTACCCATTAGAGAGATTAGTGCGTGGTTTTCAAATTTTAAAAATTAATTAATTAATAACTAAATGCTTAGTTATACAAGAGAAAGATACCCTACGTTATTTTTTTTTCGAAAACTCTTGAGAGAAAAATTGAGAGTTCTTTCTCTGGAAAAAGGTTCTGCTATTTTATGTGTTGAGTATATAGCAAAACAAGATAATTTATCCTTGTAGTTTGATGCCCACTCTTTGTTCCATTGGTATGGATGTTTGGCTTGAAAAATCGTAGTGTCAAAAAAGAAAGCTAAAAAACTCTGATAGGTCTTCAAAAGGTTTGAAACAAATTCTTCTATGCATTCAATGTTTAATTAAAATTATATACTTATTCCTGATTAACAAAGTTTTAAGAAAATTTTTGTTTGTCAATTGATTCATTTTTTCCATTGCATTTCATATTTAATTATTACAGTCTAAAATTCTCATATGTTATAGTAAATTAGATTTAATTTTTGATTCTAACTATATTATCAAATGCCCTCAAATTTCAATTTTTTAAAAAACAAAACATTGAGACTCTATACTTTGTGTTGAGCTAGTAAGAAATTATTATTGAAGTATGTTGTAACAAATTCTTCTATGCATTCAATGTTTAATTAAAATTATATACTTATTCCTGATTAACAAAGTTTTAAGAAAATTTTTGTTTGTCAATTTATTCATTTTTTCCATTGCATTTCATATTTAATTCCAATAGCTTCCTCGAGTCAACAACACTAGTATAGGAGTACCTAAAAAAATACATTGGAATTTAGTCTAACAATTGATATTCCAAATTGTATTTTCCTTTGGAGAAATTTGTACTTCCTACTTGCAGAATGGTTTCCTTAGTTCACTAAGAAAGAAGTTCATTTTTTTTTCTCATTCACTTTGGCTTGCACTTAGTCATGTGCTATTTTAGGAATTCAGCTTGGAAATTTTTTTTGCAATGCGACTAATAAAGGGTAACTACAGAAAATGCAGCAATTGTAATTTGTAGGCAGGGGATAAAGGGCAAAATTGATTTTAGGAGGACAAAACAAAATTATGGAGGGTGCAAAATAATTTTATAAGTGCAGAATACAATTTTTATAAAATTTTATATACAAAATAATAAAAAATTCAAGGATGCAGTTGCAAACGCTCGCCCATATATTACTCTGCCCCTTATTATAGGCAATTGTGGACTTTGAAAGATTTTGTGAAGAAAATAAAAGTCAAATGGAGGAAAAGGTGATAAGCCAGTTTTACATTGACAAATTAGATTTTTAACTAAATATTTTGTGAGTTTTTGGTCTTTTCATTTATTTTTAGTTGTTTTTATTGTAGTTTAATTAAATTTTATTTTTAATTTTAGTTTTCCTTTCTAAATATTAATTTCTCTTATTTGTGTAGATAAAATAAACAAAACGGATAAAATAGCAATTGGAATTAATTTGGAGGGCAAACGGTCACAAAGCGAGATAAAAATCGAATTAATTCGGCCTAAAACCTTTTTGTTCCGTGGGCCTTATCTTCAGGCACTAAACGAGGCCTGGTTCCAGTGCTTTGCGACCTATTCCGTTTCTGTGCAACCTCAAGCTTTAGCCACTCACGTTCAGCAACATAGCAAGGCTTTTACTCTAATCAACTAAAATCTGCCACATGGAGCATGCATGAGGGAGCTTTAAATCCTTGCTTCTTCTTGTTGTTGCTAGCGTGAAAAAGTAGGTATATAAATAGCCTAAGATCAGTCGCCATATGGAGGAGGAGCTGATCGCTTAGAACCGGAAGAGGAGGAGAAAACAAAAAAACAAAATTAGTTTTACGTTTAGATTTTTATTATTGGAGAATACATTTTTGGAAGGTACAATTAGAAGAAGCAAAATATCTAGAACAAAAACCTTGAAGATTTGTGTGTAACGACCTGTCTTTTTGGATAATCACTTAACTTTTTTAAACATTGTTATTTAAATAGTAATGTTACTTACTTAATAAGAAAAATACTGAAATAATTTTTTTTTCTTTTAAACATCCTTTGAAACATTCTTAAAAACTGTAGCGACCTCTGTCGCCATTCAAGTTAAGACCGCGCTCAACACTTGACTTTAAAACCCTTTTCAAATTGTTTCTTAAAACTTGTTAAGAAACATTTACTGAATCGTTGATTAAAACTTAACTTTATAAGAAAATAAAACATTTCGTAAAATATGACTTAAACTTGAAAACATATCTTAAAACTCTGATTATCTTAAAACTTTGAAAACACTATATCAATTAATGAAAAACCTTTCTTTTAAACAACAGAAGCATACTGTAGTAGTATCCATACCCAAATCTTCACACTTACCCTTCGTAGCACACAGCTCTTTTAACAGGTCCTACTGGTCGCCCATAAAACTACCTACAGCTTGAAGAAACTTTTAATGAGCTTTTGCTCAGTAAGTTCAAACATAAGTTCACAAATCATTTAAAACATGCTTTAAAAACTTTTCTCACAAAAACCTTTCTCTTAAAATGTTTTTCAAAAACATTTTCCATAAACATTTCTAAAAACGTTTTTGAAAAACATTTTCCATAAAACATTTCAAAAACGTTTTTCATAAACGTTTTTCGTAAAACATTTCTTGAACGTTTTTCTCAAAACGTCATTTATAAATCTTTTCTTGAAAATGTGAAAATGTTTTTCATAAATTTTTAACGTAAAATGTCTTTCATAACATAACCTATAAATATTTCATAAAAAGGAATTCAGGCAAAATCAAAATGCATGATTCTATTTATGCTTAATTATGAACTTTCATTTATGAGTGTCTTATGAACGTTCTTTTTTTACTTTAACTTTCTACCTTTATTCCTTAACTTTCCTTATCTTACTTTAACTTTCTATTCTTGTTTCTTATCTTTCTTTATCTTACTTTAACTTTCTATCATTGTTCCTTATCTTTTTTTATCTTACTTTAACTTTCCTTATTTTGTTCTAGTGTTCGTACCAACATCATTAATCATGAGATTATAAACATGATGCTTCCCTTGCGAAAGACTTGAGACCATCGAACATCGAGGTCATGTACCTCACATCTAGGAGGTTAAACTTTAACTTTACTTTCATTACCTCATAACAAGGAGGCTAATACGACACTTTCTTTTTATCTTTACGTTACCTTCTTATTAACTTTAGTGAGCATATCAAATGCAATCACATCATGTGCAAACACACTTGTAAATCATAGCTTGTACTATAAAATCTATTGCATAACAAATGCAACCTATTGCATAACAAATGCAACATAAAACGTAAACACATTTTGCAAATCATAACTTGTACTTTGAAACTTATTGTATAACAAATGCAACATAAAATGCAAACACATTTTGCAAATCATAATTTGTACTCTGAAACTTATTGTTTGCAAATCATAATTTGTACTTTGAAACTTATTGCATAACAAATGCAACATAAAATGCAAACACATTTTGTAAATCATAACTTGTACTCTAAAACTTATTGCATAATACATGCAACTTATTGTATAACAAATGCAACATAAAATGCAAATATATTTTGCAAATCATAACTTGTACTCTTTTAAACATTATGCATTTCACATGCAACCATACTTCAAATACATTAAAAATCATAGCTTGAACTTTTAAAAACATTTATGCATATTAATGTGCAAATAGACTTTAAACATAACAGTTGCAAATTCCTTGCAAATCTTGCTTTGAATCTTCAAAACTTTTTCATAATCAATGCAAACATACTTTAAAAGAAACTTGCATAATAATGCCAAACTCATTTATAAACGTATACATAAATATTTAAAAATCATTTACTTCATGCTGTAGGTGAAGTTTGAAACTTACATAGACTTAACTCTAACGTTCTCTTTTCTATTCCTATCTCATTCCTTTTCCTTCCATTAGTCGACTTTTGTGTCTTGATCATACGACAGCCGACTCATTAATTAACTTTCTTTTTATCAATCCACTCAATTGATAATAAAACGTAAACATTAACCATTCTTTCCTTTTTAACTTGACTTGTATACTATCGGTTTACCCTTCTCTTTACTTAATTTTGTAACCCACCGGGTTACCTTTGTTCTTAAGTATCCCTTAGTTAAACTTCCTACCTCACTGGTGGTTTCGTTACTTAACGCGTTATGGAACATTTTTCATCCAAGGACGTTATGCTAATTTGGAGTATTCAACTCCGCTTTGGCCGTTTTCGTAAAAATAACGTTTTTACCTTTATCAGGTTTTTCGTCAACTCGTAACCTTATAAAACTCATTGCTTAACTTTACCGTTCCTTTTCTTAGATGTTATGAGAAAATTCCCGTGAAAGAGCGTTTTCCAACATCGGGTGTTTCGGGTCCATTTTGGTCATTTTTCATAAAATGACTATTTTGCCCTTAACTCTTTTTCTTCCACTATTTCCTTAACTAAACTTTAATTTCTTTAAAACTTAACATCTTTGATACTTACTGCCTACAGCAGTGTAAGAAACCAACGTTCCCTAGTGAAAACCTAGTTTTCAAACAATTTTACGGTTTTGACCACAAATACAAAAATATTTACATTTTTGCCCCTAGAACCAAAAACAACCAATTCATACCATAACGCTCAGTTTTTCACAAAGAATAAAACTTACAAAAGCACTATGGTCGAATTCCAAACATTTCATAACGTTTTTATTTCTTGAAATTGTGTGCGTAAAAGACTGTAAAATTCATAACTTCTTAACCGGATAGAATTTTAAGAAACTGTTCATGTTATTCTAACAGTTTCGATGATTTCTACAACTTTTATGTTGTAACTTTTTTGAAATTCTATCATTTAGAGGGACTTTTTGGCTGATTTTTAGATATGTCGAGAAAACCTTTTTTCTTTGCAATTTAGTCCCTTTTTAAATTTCATCAAAACCCTTACTTTCTTCTTTCCATCATCATCACCATCAACATATAATATAAAATAAGCATGCCGTAATGCCCATATTACATGCCATTTCTTAAACATTTCATCAAACACTTAATATGCATTAAAAACATTAACTTTTTCAAGCATGAAGTTTAGAATTTTACCTAAACTTCATTGTTGAGGTGTTGAGATCCTCGGCTGGAGCTTGACGGGCACCTCGAACGTATTGCCAAGAAGGTAGCCCGGCTTGACCCCGAGTGTCCCGGGACACCCTAAGACCCTCTTATTCAAGAGGACACAGGTTCAACTCCTGGGGGATGTGCTCCTTCACTGGAGGCAAATCCGCATGGGGGCCCCCGACCTCCCTGGGAACTCGTATGGGATTTAACTTAGCCGGGACACTCGGGGTCGAGCCGGGTTGCCTCCTCGGCAATACATTCGAGGTGCCTGCCACGCTCCGGCCAGGGATTCCAACACCTCAACATTCATCAAGCCTTTTGATCATCCTTTGAAGTGCTTGAAAACCTTCTCAACACCCTTGACAACATTCATAACAATCCCCATAAAAATCTCAATCAAATCATGAATAAAAACCCTTAAACATAATAGGTAAAACTTGGATTTTTACCTTGAAACTCTTAAATCTCCTTCCATACCCTTGACTTTGCTTCAACACATAATTTTGGAGATTTGTGATTGAAAAATTACGGAGAGAATGCTCATGGGGGGGTCAGTTTTGGTAGAGAGAAATGGGGGGGTGGGAAATGGGGCATTTTTTCTTTTCTTCTTCCTTCCTTTCTTTCTTTCTTTCTTTCTTTCTTTCTTTCTTTCCTTTCTTTCCTTTCACCTTTCACTCTCTCTTCTTTCCTTCTTTTCTTGCACGTTGGAGACATTTGGTCTCTTATATGATGAGTCATTCACCTTTTTTTTTTCTTTTCTTTTCTTTTTTTTTAATAAAAAGATGACGAGTCATCACCTTCGTAATCAATTAGATTACTTTGGGTGGCCAAATGTGATTGGGCCACATTAGTGGATGTGGTGGCCCAATCAAAACTTTCAAGGTGTTCCACTAACTTTTTACGCAGTCTAAGTTTATACAGACAGTATTTTTCCTATACTGTCGATATTCTTTTCCATACAGTTCAGAGGTCCCATAACTTCCAATACTTATTCACATCCATCACATAATGTAATTCCAATATTATCTCACTTTGTACTATCTAAATTTATACTGACAATATTTTTTTATACTGTCGGTATATTTTTTATACCTCTACAGCATTTCTTATTCATCCATATTCTCCAAACAGTATTATTCCTATACTACTTTAACTTAAACAATCCAATTTCTGTATTGCATACCCTTAAACAATCCAATTCCTACACTACGTTATTTTTGCAGTGTAATTTTTATATTACATAACTTTATCGGTGTATTTTTTACACTGTATTATTCTAATACTGTATAATTTTTTATATTATTATACAATATTTTTCCTTAAACTGTCTTTTTATCTTAACATAATCCTTAAATTACTGCATTTTTATTGTGCTTAAAATGCTCGGGTGTTACACTGTAATACCTTGAATTTGGTTTTATTTTCTAGTTTTCTATTTCTTTATTTTTGTTCTTTAATTATACCAGAACCAATATATTTATTTTTCATTATGTTTTGATTTCTTTTGTTAGGACTATGAGATTACCAATTCTATTTTAATTTAATTCTCAATTATTTTTGCTTTCATAGATTTATGCTCTAAGAATCTATTGCTTAATGTTAAGTGTTTATTATTGTTCTTAATGTTTTAATTGCCTGAGCACTAATTAATTGACTACGAGACCTATCATGAAACCGGAAGAAGATTTATAAGAATAGCTTCTTGTGATAGACATCGTAGGTTACATGGGGCCTAGGAATACAGCAACATGTCTTGCGTGGGATTTTAAAAAACCATAGATCTTAATATATTTAAATTCACATAGGAATATAGTGGGTTAATATATTAGGGTATTTTGGTATAACTCAGAAGAGAGCATTGTATAGGTTAGGGTTACTTATCGTTTAGATATTGCAATAGAGGATGTTAGTAAGACTAATGAATTAAGTTATATTAGTTTTGGTAAAATCGGATGCCCTAGTTTTTATTTGTTTGTGTCGTTTTTATTTGTTTGTTTGTTTATATATATTTTTTATTTTCTCTATTTTATTTTCAGTCATTCAAATAATTTTAGAGTTAACCAATTTCGATACTTAACTGGATTAACATAATCGTCGTAGAAACGATACTCTTATACACATCTTTTTATTAGTTGTCTAAGATTTCGTGCATTTGCAGATTTTTTGCAACAATTTTTTAGCGTCTTTGCTAGGGATTGTTATCTAATTTGGTTAATATTGATATCAGTTAGCTCTAGGATTACTTTGAACATTTTTTATTCTCTTTTTATTTGTTCCATTTTTTTGCTTTTCTTTGAGTCATTTGTTTTGTGAGGTACTAGTACTTCAAGATGTTTCATCTGCATCGGAATATTCTTGCAAGTTTTGTCCAACAACATATCAAACCATTTTATGCTGCATGGGGTATTCAATGATATGGTTGAACGATATTCCAATCACAATCTTTCACATCAGTCTCTTACTTTCTTTTTCTATAATGGATTGGATAAGGAAATGAGAAGTTAAGTGGATAATGGAGCCCTTGCAACCGGTGGTCACTTGTTTAATATAAGCCATAAGAGTGCAATGTTTTTGTTGAATGATATGACGAATTTTGACTAGCTGGCATTGGGATTCTTCATTGCAAGTTTGGAGTCACCAGTATCCTCCACACATCCATCACCTTAATATTATGAATTAACCATTTGAGCATTAAGAAGAGAAGAAATTGAGACTTGAAGAAGCAATAGCCAAATTGGAGAATACTCTTCACTGATTTATGCAGAGGACCAATACTTTTGAACTTCAAACTAACTCTAGGCGATATCTTGATAAAAAAAAAAAGGAGTGTCTTATGAGTACAAATTTAGAGAGCTGTAAAGAAGATGAATTGAGATTTTTCAATTCTCATGGTGACAATCAAATGGTGAATAACAAGGTATGGCTTGATGAAGATAACTCAAACAACCAAGATTGGGAGAGTACTTCAAATTATAAAAAAGTTTCATGGGAATTTGAGCATCTAGAGGAAATAAAGCCTCGAGATGAATAACAATAACCCTTTGAAGTTGTTTAAGCTCAAACATTTGCTAAGTTGGGCCCTTGCTCAGTCAACAACCACCAATACTTGCTAAATCAAGAGGAGTCCATCTAAAACCATGAGTTTGACAAAAACAAGGGAGGGGAGAAAAAAGAAGACTCCATAAAAAAAAGGGGACAAGATCCAAAAGAAACAAATAATTTTAGCCAACGCTAAAATATCAAACAGAAAACGACCAAAAATAGTAAAGAAATTTTTTTTTGAAAATATAAATAGCAAGAAATAAATATGGCAATAATTTCGAGAAACGACCATAATATAAGATAACATAAAGTTCAAAAATGACGCATAATGAGGGTACTTTCTATTTGTCTTTAAAATACTTTTCACAGCGTCATGCAAGAGCTTTCATAGCTCACTTGGTTAGAGCACACGTTTAGTAAGCGGTAGGTCTTGAGTTTAACTCTCAATGAAAGCAAAATTTATAATTTTAACTGCTTCCTCTTGGCTCTTGATGTTAGCTTTTACATCCTGGGAATGCAATTACAAACATGACGAGCAAACAATCTACACAACCTTTGATCTCGTTACATTAAGAGCTAAGCATATATATATATATATATATATATATATATATATATATATTCCTCATAAATTACATGGGCTCTAGCTAGAATTATATTCCACTTGTAAAAGCTTGTCAATGAGAGCTAAGCGATTGAGAATAGTTCAGATCAGATTCCGTCAATTTCCGAAGGTTTTGTCGACGTAATCTACCCAGTCATAGCAGTCATCATATTCTTCGTAGAAATCATATGGCCATGTGGGATCTTGCGGCCACAACTGAGAAGTACAAGTACTGCTCGATCCTGTAATTTGAGGATCGAAAAACTTTCCGTTTCGGACGAGTACAGGCTGTTGATCAGCACTCCATAGACTTTGAAGCTCTTCAATTAACGTTTCAGATGATGTGTTATCAGTATAATTAAATCCCTCATCAACAATATTATTCTGGTCTTTACCAATCTCACAATTTGTAGGAGCTGATGACGTAAATTGTAGTTGTGGCGATACAACAGTAGTGTTGATAGCGGATATTCCTTCTAATTTTGATATTGAATCTCCAGGTTGGAGAGATGGTTGATCTAACTCAGGACGTTTCTTCAAAGAGGCTTCATTATCAGCTTCTTGTATATATGCCAAAACAGTGCTAGTAGAACTATCAATCAAGCGTTTTTTCAAGTGACCGTTCCAGTAATTTTTCACTTCGTTGTCTGTTCTACCGGGAAGTCTTTCTGCTATGGCAGACCATCTGAAATTAATATAAAGGAAGATAAAAAATCAAATAAAATTATAGCAATTGACGACGATAATCAATTGATCACTTGGAGTTAAACTATATATATATATATATATATGTTCATTTTTGTTGATAATTCCACTATACATGTTAAAGAAATTGAAAGCCTTTCAGATTAATTGACAGAAAACTAGAGACAAATCATCTTCAAGGAAGAGGGAGAGAGAGGGATCCGTTCATCAGTCTCACGTCTCTCTTCTAACGTCTACATGATCAAATTGATCAATCTATGGTGTTTCATAAACATGTTTGAAATATAAAAAAGAGTTCAAATATTGTAGCATATGAGGACTTTACATTGTAGGTGTTTTTTGCTTTATACGGTAGCTATTCAAAGATTGCAAATGGTTCAAATTAAGTTCTAACCAGTCTGCCAAACACACTATAAAACGCAATTATGTTTTCCCTTGTCTATCTTCGGCGGTTAATATTCCAGGAAATTAACAGGTACTAAATTAAAATCATATAGCCGATCAGCATAATATATTCTAAAAACATATGTGGTACCTTTACTGGAGCTCTAATTGTGGTTAGAAGACAAGCGCATGATCAGTAAAATATTGTACGACAAACAATCAGCTCTATTTAGTACTCACCGATTTCCTAGTGTCTCATGCAACGTCATTATGGTCTCCTCTTCTTCCTTGCTGAAGTTTCCACGCTTAATGTCAGGCCTCAAGTAATTCACCCAACGAAGTCTGCAGCTTTTCCCTGTCCTTGCCAAACCTGATCAAAAGGAAGTCATCAAAAGGTGATTAGAGGGCTGTACACATACATCACTTACAGATTAGATCACAAAAGATTAATTTGTATACCAGCAGCTTTTGACATCTCACTCCAATTCCAAATTCCGTATCTCTTGATGTAAGCTTCCAGCTTCCGATCTTCTTCGGGACTCCATGATCCTTTCTTTACATGTGTTTTTTCACTGCTTGAAGTCTTCACCATATCTTTGTGGAGATATTATACTCTAATGTATATGGCAGCTGGTTTAAGCTTTTCCAGACTCAATTATTCCAGGTATGTATTTGATTAAGTTTTCAATCTTTTTGAAGACCAAGTAAAGAATATATGTTCCGGACGTAAAATAAAGTTGGTCAAACCAAATTAGTCGAGGAAGAATTTCCCCGCTCTTTCCCAATCTATCCGTAAAATAAATTAAACCTAGTTTGGAAAAACATGCATGCTGAAAAAGTTGGAATTAATTTTATACTGATTAAAATACTTAGCAAACCATTATAATTAGTCAAGTCTGCCAGCTTTCCTCTCAAATGTGAATGTAAACGTACTTCTTTTTTTTAATTTTTTTTGTTTATGAGTGAGAATATTAATGTGCTTGCTTACCAATGTGTTCTGAAAAGGACAATATAATGAATAAAAATTAACCCGGGTAATTGGAACTTATAAGTTTTAGACAATTTGATATTTTAAATCTCAAAACAAATTATATAAAGTAGTCCCTTCAATGATTGATTTAGAGTGCTAATTGTAAAGAATTTTTTCCCTATAGTTTATTAGACTAAGCACAAAATATGCCGATCCAAATGTGAGTTGATATTTACATTTACAAAATAAGCACGTGATACTGATTAATGTTTCCTAAAAAAGTAAAAAAAAAAAATGCTTCCCTAAATATAAGACATACTTGAGCACAAAAATTAGAAATCAATTGTCCTAAAACTCATTAGTTACAAGGATAATAAAAAATTGAAATTAATGGATCAAATTTATTTGGGGCGGTTACATCAATATAGCTCCTAGATTCAATTTTTTCTCCATTTATCACTGTGTTTTTTAGAAACTTAGAAGCTGGTACCTTTGGCCTCCCGCTTGGTTTCAATTTTTCTAAAAATAAAAACCAAAATAAAAACACTACCAAACAAAGCCTTTATATTTGAGAATTTTATTTCAATTTCATTCTTGTGCTATTTTCGAAAAAGAAAAGGCAAAAGATTTCAGATCCGAAGCCCACCTCTAGAATTAAAACAACTTTTTAAATATTTAAAAAAACATTTTTGTAGTTTTTCAAATCAAAATGCTCATTTTTTTATACTAAAAGTAGATCTTTTTATTTTTATTAATTGCACGGACGATATAAAAAATATATGTTTTTAGTTTTTTTCACTTCCTAAAAAGATATTTTTAGATACTCAAAAAATAAAAAGATATTTTGGTTTGTCTAAAAAATTCTTTGTATTCTTCATTCAAAAAAGTGTGGGAATATATATATATGTACGGACTTGTTTTCTACAGGTATGTTTAAAAAAAAAAGTATGTTTTAACAATAATTAATGTATAGTGTAATAAGAATTTAACTTTACTAATTATCATAAATTTTTTTGATCAATTATCTATTTTATTATAACCGTTAGATTTATATCAAACGGTTAATAATGATACCTATTCAAAACGGATATATGTATGTATATGTATGTACAATTTCTTACGTGTAGGAGCAATATTATTAATTCTTTACTCCAATGACACACACCAATATTGCCTCCTAATTACGTTATTAATTACGTGGACGACGTATATAAGCACACCGCATAGAAATTGGATAAAGCATAAACAATGACTACTTCATCTCATGTTAAGATTTTTTATGGAGTCATAACAAAGCACGTTCTGATCAGACTAATACGACTTTGACCGAGCGTAGGTCTGTATGTATGTGGCATTCACACCTGTATTATATTGAACCGAGTAAAAATTTAATACTCCCTAAAAAAAAAAGGAAAAAAATTGTAGGTACTTGGTGCAACGGAATTAAAAGGGTGTTTAGCATGACGGTAGAAACTAATAGTTAGAACTATTTTTATTGTAATATGTAAGACTTTACACTATAGTTTTTTTTTGTATTATAGCATTAAGAGTTTTACATTGTTTATAACTGAGATAGTGGTTAAAACCACTCTTCACATATACCATGTAAGTTGTACTATGTTTAATTAACATATTGAAATGGATTAAAAAAAGCTTCAAATAAGACAGCTTTTGTGATTGCATTACTATTCATATTATTGGAACCCAATCTTCGTTTTCCACCATATACATTGTTTGTAACTTAGCAAATTGTCCTCAAGTAGCTCAGACATAATCAAGAGAATGATGGGCAGATATATTATTTTTTTAAAATCTAGATTTTTTTAAATGATTTTAAAAAATTCACATAAGTTTCCCGTGTGAGAAAGATGTTTGACAATCGGGGATCCAGCATCTGAATTATTTATGATCCACCCAACGGAGTAGAGACAGAACTCTGAAAGAAATTAGAAAATTATGAGAATAAGGGTGGTGTGAAACATATGTTCATGTATAATTAACAGAAGTTCGTTGACCATATATATTCTTGTTACCATGCAATAAATATGCATTTAGTCAACTCAGTTGCCTCATCATCAAATTAATATACCATTAGATCTTGTACATAATTATATATATGGTTGTGCTTTTACTAATTTCCACCCAACGTGTTTTACTTTCATATTACCAAAGGAGTCGACTTTCCCCTAGGCTTTCCCCAAGTCCAAATAATACTAGTCCCAATAAACCGACATACTTCGATTAGAAGATAATTAGGAAAACTGCTAACATTTTGACTAATGGATCAATATATGCCATCCACATAAAAACTTTTCCATTTTCTTATACGTCTTTCCCAGACTAAAATGCTGAGAGACTAAAAGACCCCTACAATCAATTAGGCCGTTTCTCTCTCCTTTTCTTTTGTAGCCGTTCTCTTTCTTACTTACAATCTATCCCCTTCACTCTCTCTTCCTCTACTTTTTGCTCCTCCGGCTGAAACCCTTCATCGGTGCCGGTCTTTAACATCGCCACCAAGTCGATCTCGCCACCTTATTAGTCATGATCTCGCCATGTAGTAGTTCGCCGATCTGCAACCACAGTGTCGCGAAGCTCCTCACCATGCCATCCGTCGCTGCGCAAGTGAAGGCGAAGATCTCATATCCACTGATCCGTCTCCTCCGCGTGCACCATCGCTGGCAGATCCATCAAGATCAGATTTCCTCAATACTCTAAGCACAGTTTCATATGTGAGGCTAGATGTCCGTGTAATGACTCGGCTTTCCAAATCGTTACTTAATGCTCTTTTGTTAATTTTAATTTTTTCTTATTTATACAAATGCGGAATATTTTTTACCATAATACTTAATCATATTTCTTAATATTCACCATAAATATTTTTAAAATATTCACTTACTTATACTTACAAACTATTAACTTAAACATAATTGCAAAAGTAGTATTAGCTTATTACTAGACCGTGACATATTATAAAATAAACAGTTTATCAAAAAGCAGAATTAAAACTTCCAGCGTTATCCATAGCTTGATCATCGCATTTGTCCCACTATCGCATCCAGCTCGTCATCGTTTCATATCGGCCTCTTGGCAAAATTTCCTACAGCATGAAGGAATTAAATAAGCTTTTGCTCAACAAATTCAAACACATCTCACAAAACATTTTTATAAGATTATAACAAGTATTGCCATGCATGGTTTATTTATGCTTACTTATGAGCATCTTTTTATCATTTATAACCTGTCATTCATTATGGGCCTAAGTGATCATACCGAGTGCGTGCGATCATCGAACACTGAGATCGTAACTTAACTTGATGCTCCCCGTAGGTCGGGACACTTATAAACCTCACCAGAATAGAGGTTGGTACAACACTTAATTATCTTTTCTTAACTTCCTTAACTTTGGCATTTAGATTACTCACTTTGTAATCTTAGTGAACATACTTTATGGAATGGCTTGGTATTAAAGGCAAATGCATAACATTTGCAATCATAGAGCATTCATGAATAAGGCATATAAAAAATCAATTTCTTTATGTTGCAGATGAGATTTAAGACTTACTTGAACCTCAGGCTAATGCTTCACTTAACTCTTTTTTCTTTGGTTAGTCGGCTTTGTGTCTTATTAATGTGACATCCGACTATTAGTTCGTCTCTATGTTAACGGTCTAATTCTATAGGGTTTAACTTAGGTAAATTGAAGCAAATTAATGTCTCGTCTAACGTCCTTGAACTTTGTAGGTCAAGAATCGTTGCTTGTTTTAAAAACTTTGAGCTTGACCGATAAGCTCGGGTCCGTTTTGATCGTTTTAGTAAAAATGATGTTCTTGCCGTCAATGGGCCTTGAAAAATCACCAAACATTTTAGAACAAAATTTGTGATGCTTGCTACCAAAATCAGTGCAGTAAATCTGCCTATACAATGACAAAACATAATTTTTCTCATCTTTATGGTTTTGGCCCTAAAATGAAAATCTTGACATTTAGGCCCCTACTGGGTTTTTAAATAAAAAATTCAAACTCCATGGAAATAAACTTTAGTTTTCAACCTGACAGAATAATGAAAATAGAGTTTTTTGCTGAATATAATTGACCTGAAAAATGAAAATTTTAGCATTTTTGCCCCCGACACCAAAACAAAACTATTTGGCACTACTTGGTGCAGTTTTTAACAAGGATTAAACATTCCAAAGGCTCATGGGCAGATTCAATTATTTTAAAAACATTTCCCCTCTTTTACAATTTAAAAAGTTTTACGGTATAACTTTTTAAAATTTGTAACTTCAAATCGATGTAGAATTGACCGGAACCTTGGTTCACAAGAATTGACAATTTTAGCAAGATATACAATTTTTGTGTTTTAAGTTTTCTCTAAATCAATTATTTTGGGGACTTTTGGCCAATTTTCTAAGACAATAGTTTTGAAAAACGTCATTTTCAACTTGATCTGTTTAGATTTCGAGGAAACTTTTTTCATGAAAAACATTTATCTTGTTGTTTCCATTAAATCATGTGTTGAGCTTGGAATCAATTTTTAAAGTATGTTACAACACTTCTTGAAACAAAATTCACTTTTTGATGAAATAAACTTACTCTAAGCCTAATCATCATATCGGTGACCATACAACACACAAACATATTATGCCATAAAAGTCCTTTACATGCCATAGTCGATATTCCTATTTTACAACTATAAAATGCATAAAAACACAAACTTTAAACAAAGATTTAAGGTTAGAATTTATACCTAGTGTGTTCAAGATGTTGAGTCACTTTTCTTTATGCAAAAGGCCTCTAGGACTCCTTAACCTCAAAAATAAAAATAAAAAAATAAAAAATAATTATCTAGCAAAAACTTCGAACTTGACAAAAACCCACTTAGAAAAGTTTGAATATTTACTTTGAAACCACCTCGGGTCAACACTAAAACTTCTTAAACTTGCTTCTAATAAGGATTTGGAGGTTTGGAACAACAAAATTTTTAGAGAATTTGAGCTAGAAGGGGTTGGCTTCCAGAGAGGGAAAAAGAGAGGAAATTTTGCTTTAAAAACATTTCTTAGAGGAAAAGAAAAAAAATTAGATTACAATATGACTCTTAAGTATTTATAATGCTTGATTCTAGGGGCTTATCTACAAGAAAACTTTGCTCAAAAACCCCTTGAGAAATAAAGTTTCATTCGAAAAATGGAGTGATTTTTGCACAATTTTTAAGGTCCATTAAGGATAAGATCAAGTACATGTAGAACAATATGTCTTATTTTAACAGTTTATTTTCAACAAAAATTGTATTTTTTATGCTCTGATAGTGTAGTTAGGAGGAGATATTTTCTTTTTCAGTATAAAAATATCCCAATATATTGTGTACCATAATGTTTAATTTACATAAACAGCAGTTCATCTATCTATGTGTAAACTAATTCTGTATAATTCTACTGTATTGTTAATTTGATTGCTCTAAGTGACTTTATAACTGAATACTATCATTAGATAGACTGTTGACATAGATATTTTGTGGCGTACGGCACCGTCCCACCTCTTTATGTGGCGGCCGCCCACTCATCCGTACTGTCTCCTCTGGGGCCCACTGGCCCCTCAGGGATTTCTTTCGCGTCCCTCATGGTTCGAACCTTAAACCTCCCTTAAGAGGTTCTTATTTCCTTCATGAGTACCAATTGAGCTACTAGCCCAATTGGTACTCATGAAGGAAATAAGAACCTCTTAAGGGAGGTTTAAGGTTCGAACCATGAGGGACGCGAAAGAAATCCCTGAGGGGCCAGTGGGCCCCAGAGGGGACAGTACGAATGAGTGGGCAGCCGCCACATAAAGAGGTGGGACGGTGCCGTACGCCACATATTTGTACCAGTTTAACTGTCAGTATAGTTTACTCTTTTATACGGATTAAGATTTTGGCATGACTTATAATTTTTTTTTTCTCATATATACTTTATCAGCATATTTTACACATAATTAAATTTTATTATAATGTAAATGACATTCAATTTGCTTCTTTAGGGCACTTCACAAATTTTGGAAATTCTAACTCACAAAATTTGTACATATTAAAATTCACCTTAATTCACTAAGAATTGCACATGAAATTTTATTATATTTTCATCACATTTCATAATTTAAAAAATATGAAATTGTGTTAGCGAAATTTATTGTTTAAACCTTAATTAAATTCTTGATTTAAACAAATAAATTTTCTAGGATATTACACTCCGCACCAGTGCCTTGAGATGAACGGTGACCCGATTGGAGGTAGGGGTGTGAAGGTTCAGGCATCTCTCTAATTGAGAATGTCGGGTGGTATCTCACCATCATATCTGATCACCACCATGATAGAGATTCGCAAAAACTAGCTTTTGTATTTTTTTCCTTCTGTTTGTTTTTGTTTCTATTTTATGTTAATGTGTGATCTAAAAAAATAAAAAAAAATGATTTGATTATTATTTTGTGGTTTTCTTTGAATTTCTATGTATTTTGTGTTTTTCCGTGATGGAGACGGTTGTGGTGCCTTTAATTTTGGCAATTGCCAGTTGGTAATTGTATGGATACCAATGGTAACCATGGAAGATGGTGGATTTCAGCTAGTAACTGTTGAAAAATAGTACGCAGCGGAATTTTAAAAAAAAATTTATACCAGAGTATTTTTCAAAACATAAGTTTAACACACTATATGCATAAATTAGCCGGATCTTACTAACCTTATTTGCTGAAAAGCTCCCGCAATCGATGAAGAGAAAGGACGTTGTAGAAGGACCTCAACCAACTGGCCTTATTTATTGCCACACTTGTACATCTCTTCCACCAAGTAACTCTCCTTCCAACCAATTGAGAAATACTCAAAGCTATAGTTCGTTATTTGTGAACAACAGCTTTCCGGAGAGTTTCAGAGTCTTACCAGCAAAGTCTCACTCTCAATTGATTTAAATAACAATAAGTCTCACTCCCCTATTTATAGAGGTTGGGCCCAGGGGTCAATTCTTATCAAATAAGGCCTTGAAAATTTGAATCAGAATCAAATTAGGATCGATACCAGATAAAATCTGTTTGAAAATATGTGATCTATTTATTGCTCGGTCGGTAGGCCGAACCAGTAAATCGGCCTGCCGAACTTACTCCAACGGCAGGCCAAACTGAAAGATCGGCCTATCTAACTTACAATAAATAATCCTTGCGAAGCTTTTATTTCCCACCCGGGATTCTTGGGATAAAGCCTCAGTTTTAATTCAAATAACTCAATAGAGAAGTTATCTAATTAAAACAATCATATCTAGATAATCTCTAGGAAAATCAATATTCCTGATAATTCAACAAGTTTATCTTAAATTAATTTATTCAAAATTAATCCAACCGATAAACATATATGAATTATCTTATCCGATAATTCAACAAGTTTATCTTGAATTAATTTTCACAAAATTAATTCAACCGATAAACAAACATGAATTATTTGATCCTATCAAATTTCAGCCAATCTGATAATTTGACACAAGTCACCAATTATTGAAAAAGTGAATTGTATCGTTATAGGATTTATTACGAGCTAGCAAAGAGAACCTGATAGATCTATATAGTTCAAGATCCCGATAATTATGAAACCCAATATCTCAAATATACATTTCATAATTATCAACTCCAACGCTACTCTACTAAAAGCTTAGAGCTGCACTTTCGAACTATATAGAATTATGAAGCCCGTATAGCTAAGTCTTTATGACATATCATAATGTATTATATCCCTATAAGATTATCCATAATCGTCTTAAGGATTAATTTTGTCTTACCTTTTCGATTATTTTTATCTTATATTCCATTATCTCACCATCAAAAAACTTACGATCCATAGACGGTATACCATTTGGCTACACCTATGTATCCAAATGGTTGAGCGTTTCAGTTTTTCAATTACAGGATAACGCATATAAGAGGATATCAACTAATCCTGAAGAAGAGCTATGGATTCTATATCTATGAATAACAGGTCTACGCTATGAAGAGTCATGCTTCCAACATACCAGCATGCGTACCAACATAAAATGTGGATGTCACCTTTTGGTACATCAAAAGACATAAGTCAAGACAACGGACTCACTATTCATCTCAGGGTTAAGACACAATACATATGATTGTCTAAAGTGAATCAATTTGTCGAGATAGAATTATTAATCCAAATCAATTCACTTTATGTCCCAATCCAACACATCATCACCGATGACAATGCACCAATGTTTCTATTCACAAAGTCCACCTCCGACGGCCAAGACAAACCATCTTCCGATAGAAATATAGACAACATAATAATTTTTACATGAATACAGCGCCCAACTTTATTCCTTTGATTGCGAATCTTATAATTTAAACCGTCACTTTAGGAATCGTGTCTTTCGTATAATCTGTCTATCATATGCATAATTCTTAAAGGCTTAGACCGACAGTCTTAAACTTTTGTTTACTTATTATACATTTAACAAATATGAACGTAAAGAGGACAAAATTTGGTATATAAATAATAAATAAGTTCTTTATTAATAAAAATGTCTCCAAAAATATATTACATTTTTACTCTTTAGGGTATACACGTCTAACAGTAACTACGCAAATACCAGACATCGGTTGGTAACCGTGACAGATACTAACTAGATACCTTGAGGGTATACTTATTATTATTAAATATAGTATGATGATATGACATATCATTCTCTACATTTATTTTTTTATTGGCATAAATCAAGGGAAATAAGGGAAATAATAGATTTTTGAAACTTTTTGAGGTAAATAGTAATCTAAAAATATTTATAGTAAATAGCAAATTTATAATGTAAATAATATATTTGCTATGTAAATAAGAATTATTTGTATGTAAACAATGGGCAAATAGATTATTTGCATCTTAAATCTATTTACAGTGTAAATAATAATTATTTACACTATAAATAAAAGTAAATAAATTATTTACACCATAAAGTTGCTATTTACTTTATGTATTTTTAAAACTTGCTATTTACTATAATTAGTTTTGGAAAAGTGTTATTTACTACAATTTCTCATAAAATAATTAATCAATTCCAACTTTATTTTTGTGGCATATATATAAAAAGCCCTTCCATTAGACTTGTAAATATGGGTTGATCAGTGGCTTCTTCGGCCCAATGTGTGGGCTTGACTTGGACTGCATAAGGATACATGGCTAACAAAGTGAAACCACATGGCCTTTTTTGAAAACGAAAATTATAATAAAGAGGCCAAATTTTTAAGGCTTTGGAAGCAAATAACATATTTACAAACTATTAAAACTAATAGGCTATTTTAATTTTTCAGCTTTTTGGTTTTCCTACTTAACCTTGCAAGTTTTCAATATCACCCCGAACTCAATCCTTAACACTAACTTTAACCCTAATTTCTAAATCAACACCATTCTTTCTCCTCAAGCCTGTTTCACCGACATTCTCATCCTCATTGTCTTTGTTTATCGATCTGAATCTCGCTCGCATCGGAGAAAAGAAGCTCATCATCGAAGAAGACAATGCCACGGTGAGAACTTTTGACGGTGGAGAGGCTTCATCGTCTAGTTGAAGTGGTGAGCCAGATTGTGGTTGAAGCTATGGGCATTAATAGAGCTCGTCAGTCGATCTACAAAGGAAGGTAAAGGTGATGGTACAATGTCTTCATAAAGCTCGCGATTAACTCTATCATGAGGTTCCAATAGCATCGTCAGCCTAGCAACTGTCGTGTCTAGCTCAACTTCTTGACGTGATGCAGCGATAAAGAAAGAGAAAGATGCAAGAATAAGCTGGCCCAGCCCGGCTCGACCTATTCTCATTAGGTCCATACGAGACATGGGCCGGGCCAGGTTGGCCCAAATAAGAATTACCTCGACCCAGCCCACACCACGGGCCAATTTTACGTGGGCCAGGCTAGACCGTGCCATGGGCCTTAAATAGGCTGGCCCATTCAAGCCCATCTTGGCCCATCATGGGTTTAGATATGCCAGCCCATCTAAGCATGCAATTTTTAATTTTTTTATTTTTATTTTTTATTTTTTGAATTTTTAAACAAGTTAACAAATATAAATGTTTAAATAGTTAATCAAAATATGAAAATAGATATTTTATTTACGATTATCTCATTAAAAACCTTTCCAGAGAAAACCCAATGGGACAAAACCTTGATAAGGAAAAAAGAGTACAATCAAGATAATTATACATAAGATATTTACAAAATTACTAAAAAAAAGCTTGCCACAATGTGATGTGCAAGGCCTTCTACTAGAGACGGCCATACTCATCTATGTTCACCCATAAATAAACATGAAAAAATATATAATTAAATATATATTTAAATAAAATTACACCACAATGAGCCTTTGGTGGGCTGGTTCATTGTGGGCCTATATAGGCCTTAGATAGGCTGGAGCCTTTGGTGGGTTGGCTCATTGTAGGCCTATATGGGCCTTACACAGGCTGGGATAAGCCGGCCCATTATAGGCCTGGATGTGGTAGCCCAACCTGGCCCATGATTTTTCATGGGCTGTGCCAGGCCGACCCATGGGCTGATAAATGTTGGCCTAGCCTAGTCCACCAATATTTGTAGGTTAGCCTATGCTGGCCTGGCACGTTATGTATCAGGATGAGCCTGAGCCAGCCCACGGGTCCCAACCTATTGTTGCATCTCTAAGAAATCATAAGAGGGGAAAAACAAGAGGAGGAAAGGCTATATTTGGGGTTTTTTTTAATTTAACTATTTAGTAAATTAGATTTAGCATCTAAATGGCCTATTTATTAACATTTTCTAGACTTTGGCCTATTAATTTTTTTCTTTTATAACTTTGGCATATTTCTCTCACTTTCCCTTTCCAAAAATGTAAAATAAAATGGGACGATGAGGGAAATTGCTATTTTGGGAGGGCTAACTAAAATTAATGACAAATATTTAAAACAAATTTAGTATATGGCATATTAAAATAAATTATCTTTTTCTCAAGGTTAAAATGCCAAAAATATAGCTCATTTTTTCCTTTTTTTTGTCTCTTCTCTCTCTCTCTCTCTTTTTAGAGCTGCCATACGTTGGGATCATGACAGAAGATGGAGTCGCGCATGCATCTATAGTCACGTTGATGGCGTTGATTAGGCAACGAAGACATGGATAAGCCGCGACGACATATCAGCAACAGAGATCTAGGACAAAGCCAAGATGGCCTTGTCGATTCCTGCCACATCGTCATAAGGCTAGAATCACAAAGGATAACTTCTAATCTGGTCAACAAAATCATGAAGAGATCAAAGGTGAAGTCAACTTTGACTTCTACGAGGGCAACAACTTTGACTTTGGTGTCTTAGTGATCGTGAAGGAGCAATGACGATAATGTCACGACAAAGGTGAGTTCGATGAAGGATCTTATTGATGGTTTAGTCAACCATGGCAGGAGTAGAGCGAAAAACGGGAAAGAGAATGAGAGAGGATAGAGAGAAGAACAGAGAAGGAGTAGATGTAAGATTTTCATTTTTTTTTTCTGGGGGGGTGGGGATTTTTTAGGGTTTCAAATTTAATGTATCAAAAATAGAATAGAATGGAAAAAATAAATAATTTTTAAAAAAAATCTACTATTTACTAATTAATTAAAATAAAATCAATATGTGCTACAATACTTTTAAAACTTTGACATTTACTGTAAATTAAAATTAAATAAGAAAGAGAGGGGGAAATAGGCCAAAAAGTTAAAAAACTAAAAATGGCTTATTACTAAGATATTTAGGGCAGATGCCATAGAAAAATCAATAGATTAAACTTTGGCACACTTTAAAAAAGTCATGCATTTATTGTCATGTTATTTAAATAAAATTACTTAGTTAAACAATTATACATTCTTTATCAACAAGCATTTCAATGGAAAACAAAACCATAGAGCTTATGAACCATATAGATTAAGGGTATATTTTGTATTCTAAATATATTGTAATAATATGACTGTGGCATTTTCTACAAATATTTTTCCTTGTGGCATAAATCAATCCAAGCCTAGATTTTGTGGTATATTCTTGTAAAGATCCCTTATTATTTGGGGAATTTTCATAAATTTGTTTTTTGAAACATACTTTTATAAATGCCACATATATTTAAATATGACATAACTTAAACAAGTATTATAAATAATAGTATGACACTACTTTTTTAAGTGTGGCATACCATGTAATTTTCTCTTATTATTTTCTAATCTTTCCTAAATAGGAAATTTACATTCCAAGGGTTCAAAAGTTGAATCATATGGCCCACTGGGCTATAGTCAAAAGGTTGAATCACATATTTGCTCTGAAATGATGGAAAGTATATTATTTTAAGGAATAAAACTCAAAAATGTTAGGGACATAATGCGATTGGAAAGAAAACTAAAATTTATTAGCAAAAATAGAAAGATTGAGGGAAATATCAGATTTTGAAATTTTTTAAAGTAAATATCAAATTTTAAAAATATTTATAGTACATGTTAAGTTTACAATGTAAACAACTTTTTATATGTAAATAAGAAATATTTACATTATAAACAATGAAGTAAATATATTATTTGCATTATAAATTTATTTATTGTGTAAATAAGAATTATTTACGCTATAAACAAAAGAATAGATAAATTATTTACATCATAAATTTTACATTTGCTACAAATATTTTTAAAACTTGACATTTACTTAGTTAGTTTTGAAAAAGTGACGTTTCCTACAATTTCTAGCAAAAATTTCAAAGTGCATAAATTAATAGCATATTTTACAGAAAAAATTTGGAAATCTTTGAAATCCTCCACTCCTCTTCCCCAAAACTGTCTTGCCTTTGTAAATCATATATTGTTTCTAAAAAATTCTAGATTCTGATATTTCCATTTTTTTTTCTTCAATAAAGTACGAATCATGATATTTTTTATAAATAACTCCAAACCTAATCGTTTGTTATAATTATTTTCAGAAAGCTGCTATATATAATTACAATTTCTGTTTCATTAATGCAAGACATACTTTTCTGATTTACAAAATAAAGGGACAAAAGTTGAAATCAATAAAGTAAAAATGAGATGTAGTTGTAAGATTTTCGCTTAATTGAAAGTGTTATACTGGTAAGTTAACATCCAATTGCATGATTCATGAATCTCAATACATTCCAAACTTTAAAAGTAATCCAGTACTCGTTTGTACAATTCTTTTCCGAGCTCTTCTTTAAGAAATGATCACAGAGAAAGAAAAAAAAAATCGACTTTAATTAAACTACATAGGAAGAAATCTGGTATCCCATAATTCTTTACTTTCTGATCTTCTTCAACCAGCTGCAATTGTCTTGCAAAGATGAAAAAGTAAGATTCCTGCAACAATCTCCTTATAAGTTATGCATGAAAAATAATAAAAAACACAAGAAGACCTAAAACAATTCTCTCTAGTGTGAGCAGGGGGAAAAAGAATAATCCAACAGTGTGAGGAGGACATGGGACGAGAGGAACCTTCAAGGCTTTATGATCTTAAGCTTCTTTCTCCAGACCTTTCTAGTTCTTTTTGCACCCTTTAGGAAACGAACAACCAATTTGTTGCTGATCTCACTCCTCTGGTCTGCTTATTTGCTCGCCGACTGGGCTGCTTCCTTTGCAGTCGGACTAATCTCAAGCAGGCAAGGCAACAATCCCAGCCATGGGGGCGGCGATGGCAATGTTCTCTCGGCATTTTGGGCTCCTTTCCTTTTACTTCACCTCGGCAGTCCTGATACCATAACTGCGTTCTGACTCGAGGACAATGACTCTGGATGCGGCACTTTGTGGGGCTAGTTTTCCAGGTTCTAGCTGTGGGTTATGTCTTTATTCAGTCACTTCCGTCAAACGAGCTTTGGGTTACGAAAATCCTCCTGTTTGTTGCCGGAGTCATCAAATATGCTGAGAGGACAAGGGCCTTGTATCTTGCGAGCTTCAATGCATTCAGAAAATCCCTACAGAAAGAGCCTGACCCGGGCTTCGACTATGCAGGGTTTATGGAATCCTTAGGTGAAAGAAAAAAGACTGGGAAACAAATTATCACACGAATTCCTGGAGATGCCCCGTATATTGTCTTACTTTGTGAGGATGGAGAAATTCTAGACAATATTTCAGTGGTGAAGCATGCACATCGCTTGTTTGGGATCTTCAAGGGTGTTCTAGTAGATTTAATAATTGGTACGTTTGAGCGTCAGGATAGCGAAGAATTTTTTGCTTCTAAAAACTCTGCAGATGCTCTCAGAGTAATCTCTGTTGAGCTCAACTTCATGTGCCAAGTTCTACACACCAAGGTGGTTGTGGTGAGTTCTAAGGTGGGCTACATCTTTCGGTTCATATCCTTCTCCGTAATTGTCATAGTCCTCTATCTCTTCACTTCATCGGATAAGTCTAAGAGTTTCTATACGAATGTTGATGTTGGGATTACTTACATCCTGCTATATGGTGCGGTATTTCTAGATGCAATAGCTTTCTACACATTCATTTTCTCTGAATGGACTGTTGCTACCCCAATGGTGCAGAGAAACATTGGCTCACGTATTGCCCTTATCCTTGGGAAGTACCTCAAGCTAAAAAGGCCCAATTGGTCTAGTATTGAAGAGCAACAGACTTCAAATTTCTTGGATTGGGGTAGGCGAGTCTTATTCCGAAGGTGGTCAGAATCTGTCTCTCGCTTAAATTTGAAAGATTATTGTCTGAACGAAGCCCCCAAAATGAACCATAACAATATCCTTCACTATCCTGGAGCTATTTACATCAAAGTCATCGATGTTTTAGGCCTCAAAGATTTTCTAGACCAGATGAAATATGTTTCCAGCAAGCCACTGAGTAAAGAGCTGTGGGATTTCATTTTCAAGCAGGTGTTTGAGTATCCTGATGATGTTAAGGATGCCTGGAGTACTGAAATTCCTCCAGGTACAGGTGCTTTTGTCCTTCAAAAGAGAGACTGGAATAATTATTCCTCGACTCTATTGCGTCGTGTAACTCGTGTTGCTTATGCTCAGAGCCTTCTATTGTGGCACGTTGCAACCGAACTTTGCTACAATACTGCTGATGATGATCATGAGGGCAATACTGTTGATCGAGAGAAACGTGAGTTTAGCAAGGTGCTATCGGATTACATGCTATATCTTTTAGTAATGCAACCCACTAGTATGATGTCTTCTGTAGCAGGTATTGGGCTAAAGAGGTTCCAAGATACTTGTGCGGAAGCCAAGAGATTCTTCAACCAAAGGGAGTTGGGAGCAAGAGGGAAGCAGAAAGAGGCCGACAGAAGAATCCTCGAGTTAGATACCTCAATTGAGCCTGAGGGAATAAGGGGAGATACTTACAAATCCGTATTGTTTGAGGGTTGTATTTTGGCCAAGGAACTAAGGGACACGTTCAAAGGAACAAAAAGGGATTTCATGAGTGAAGTTTGGGTGGAGCTGTTGGCAAATGCTGCAGGACACTGTGGGCCAAAGAGCCATGCCCAAGTGCTAAGCAGAGGAGGAGAGCTGATTTCTTACGTTTGGTTGCTGATTGTTCATTTTGGCAAAGCGGGGCAGTTCCGAAGAAAAAGCCAGGACCTTATTGATATCCAGTCCGAGTAATAGTTGCTATAATTAACTTTCTTTGATTATGTATGTGTGTGCTATGTGTGTGGTGTTGATTTGTTTGCATTAGAGGAATTTACTAATTTCCTCCCTTTCCCTTCTTATTGTTCTGTGGAGTGGAGATAATTTATGATTAGAATACTTGTGATATAGCACCAAACAAGTCTATTCATATGCCATTCTAGTTCTTCTCTTTCACATCACATGATTATTATGTTATATTGTAAAGTATTACATTTTCTTTTAGAAATTGAGTTGGATGGTCTTTTTTGTGTCCTCTTTAAAATAAATGACCATAACTCTTAAAATTAGGCAAATTTTTGCTTGTCAGTGATAAATTGAATTTAACTAATAAACTTCTCAAGTTTATCAGTGTTAAACTCGATAAACTCAAGTTTATCACTGATAAATTGGACAAGTTTATAAGTGATAAACTGAATTTAACTGATAAACTCCTCATGTTTATTAGTGTTAAACTTGATAAACTCAAATTTATTACTGATAAATGGTCATTTGCTTAATTTTTAAAAATTATGATCATTTATTTTAAAAATACTTTAAAAAAAGTTATTACCTCTTCATGTTTTTTTTAGGGGTGGACTATTATATTTAATTAAGTGATATTCTTAAAAACTAATACTTAAAACGACGGCATAGAAATATATATATATATACACACACACACACATTCTATGGGGCGGTTACATTTAAGGAAATAATATTGTAGAGGACTGTGTGAAAGATATTTGAAAAGGAGTATGTGTGTGTGTGTACAAACAAATGTTGAAAGGAAAATTAGATAAAAATATCTTTTGTTTAATCCTTAATTATTGAAGTAAAAAGAGGTTTTGCATTTTGGTTGATATAAGTATAAGATTTTTTTTAGGAAAAAATTTGGACCCATTTGAGAAAATAATATTTTAGAGGGCTGCAAGAAAAAAATTATTAAGATACATATCTGAAAAAATGTTTAAAATGAAAATTAGAAAATAAGTTTTAAGGAGTGTCTTATTGCAAAGATAATTGGGCGCTCTACAAAAAGGCCACAAATTTTAAGCTTAGATTGATTTGAACCTTAAAAAAAATTGTTACATAGAATGTCATAGTTACGTCATCACTTATGTTAAAAATATCTAAATATACCCTTAACATTTATCCAAAGAGAGTAAGAGAGAGAGAAAAAAAAAACTAAGTTTAGTTTATGGGTATTTTGATTAGTATATAAAATATTACTTATACTATTGTGGTATATTTTCAAATAGTTTTTAAACACGTGGCATGAATCAATCCAATTGAAAAATGGGTGGCATATAACATAAATATCTTAAGATAATTAGGCCAGTTTGGGACCTAATTGTAGTAAAAAGAGCATGTCCTTCTGAAAATTAGTAAATACCTATAAAATGGTTTTATATCAATATATTCATCCCGCTTTTCCAAGAAAAGAACCCGCAGCATGTTGTGCGATGGAGCCCTATGACGTTTTAGCTAGGCCATACTACTAGCCATAAGAACGGATTAATCAAGATGATTTTGCTAATGGTACTACAAAGAGCATATCTATCTCATAAAAAATCTATTTTTTTAAATTTCTTGAAATTTAAATAAACTATAATTTTGTTGAAAATATAGTGGAGTTGGTACTTGGTATCAATACACTCCTCCCTCTTTGCCAAGAAAATAACTCATGGCATAGCGTGCTGCGGGTTAAAGTTATGACGATCAATTAATCAGAAATCAACTAATTTCTTGGGTATCATTTTACCAATTTCCCTCTCTTTCTCTAATTGCTCGAATACTTGAACCTTCGATCGTAAAATTAACTCTTAATACGTCTTACTAATTGAAAGTTATACTGACAGGGCTCGCTATAACCTTCCAATTCCATGATTCATGCATGCAAGCACGTATTTTCTAAACTTGAAAACTAATCCAATATACTGTTTGAGCAACTCTTTTGTAACCTCTGCTTTGATAATTCCTCGATTAAAGCACCTTCTAACATTCAACAGATAAATCACATATACGCGTATATATAGACACACTACAGTCTTTACCGAAAGACAGTTCTTCTGAAATAACATATGTAGAAGTAAAACACATAATATGACAGTTATCGAACGTATTAATAATATTGGACACAACATAATAGCTATCGAACATAAAATTGATATTGACTATCATGTATCTCTCCAAATTCAATGTTACATTTATTGATATTATATGATATTTTTTACTTCTATTTATCTTGAATGGATCATAGCAAAAAGCTATATATGCATGCGTACATATACTTTAAAACAAGGATGAAGAGATATGGGAACGGTATTTCTTACTTTCTCTTCTAGTCTACTGCTCATAAAGTTTGCAGCCAAGGCTAAAATGTTAGCAAGCGCCAAAAGTCTTATTAGAGTATAGTGATCTAAATTTAGTTTGGCCGACTCAAAAAGCTCACAGTGCGATAATTGTGGTGAAAAAATAAATGTGAGATTTTTCATGAGATTTGTGGTGGTAGCAGAGGGATTTCTACGTCTTAAACGTTTTATTTGCCCTCACTTCTCAAAGTTTGCTAATGAGTTTTATGGCAAATTACCCCTATGATACAATCAACACTTGAATACAATATCCAGCAATAATATAGTGTTCTAGAACAAGATACAAATTCTATAATAATTCTGAAGATTAAATAAAGACAATAGTGCTTTTATGAATGGACACAACCGATTTAATTCACACAAAATTTGCTTAAAGGTACCTCTTCATCTATCAAGGTATTTATTCATCTATCAATGTATCTATCAATGTATCTATTGCAACGAATATGTCCGTTGCTAATAGATGTTCAAGTTTATATGAAAGTATACAATCAGTATTTACACTAGTTCAAAAAATGTCAAAGAACATATTTTTTATTGTACATCGGCTCGAAAGAGCTCCATGGTGCCAGCTTTTTGGCGCCATGGCGCTAGGCTTACAATGCAATTTTTGCCCATCTTCAGCAATGGGGTGCCGCGGCGCCAACACCCTTTCAAAAAGGCGCTGCGGCCGCAGCACTACTATCTTATTTTGCGCCGTTTTGTATTTCTAGTGCCGCGGCCTCCAAAATAAATGCCGCGGCACTCCGAGCTGAATATAAACAATTAAAACTGTGTTTTCTAACTTATTTTCATGTGATCTTTGATCTCAAATATATTAGAAACATATTACAATCTCTCCAATACCTGGTTCATATCCTTCGCTATGGTTGTCGTAGTCCTCTTTCTCTTCAATTCATTGCAGAAACATGTGAGTTTCGACACCAATATTGATGTGAGAATTACATACACCTTGTTGTATGGTGCATTATTTCTGGATGTAATATCTTTCTTCATGCTCATTTTCTCTGATTGGACGGTTGCTACTCCAACGGTTCAGGAAAAAAAATGCTCACTGTTGGCCATCAATATCCTTGGTAAGTACCTCAAGCTCAAAGGGCCCAATTGATCGTGTACTACAGGGAAGCGTATGTTTTTAAGTTGTTGGTATTGGATTGGACGAGTCTCACATTGCGGGTGGTCAGAATCAGTCTCATATAACAATTTGATAGATTATTGCCTGAAAGAGAACCCTAACATCGTTGTTATCTGCGACACTATTTATGTCAGCCATCATTGTTTTGGCCTCCAGGATTTTAAAGACCGTATGAAACACGTTTTCACCAAGCCATTCAATAAAAGGACATGGGATTTCATTTTTCAGGAGCTGAACAAGTTTTCCGAGGATATTGGGATCTCCAAGTGAGTTTCTTTGCAGAGCAACGAATGGAAGGGTTGTTGTGGCAAACTACCGGAGTTCATTGAAGATGTTGACTTCGATAAGAGCCTTCTACTGTGGCATATTGCTACCGAAATCTGCTACAACAACGATCCTATTATGGATCCTAATTGTTAATCTTCAGCCGTACATATCACAAAAGTTTAGCAGGATCCTATCAGACTATATGCTATATGTTTTAGTTCTACAAGCTACGGTGCTATCAGCTGTAGCAGGCACTAGGCAAACAAGATTTGAGGATGCAAGGAATCCAAAACATTTTTCAGCAGAAGATGGTCTAGGCAAGAAGAAACAGTGAATCGGGAGGAGGCCAGCAAGAAAATCTTAAAATTAAGTAGGACTTTTAGGCATAAGATCAGAAGAACTGAAAGATCCATACTGCTTGCTGGCAGTATGTTGGCAATAGACTAGATGATACGTTGGAAGGAAGGAAATGGAAACTGTTGAGTGAAATGTGGGTGGAATTGCTGGCGTACGCTGCTGGTCAATGTGGACCAAGGAGACGTGCTCAAGCGCCAAGTAGAGGTGGGGAAATTCTTTTTCGTGTTTGGCTATTGATGGTCTATTTTAGGATGCAGACTCAATCCAAATAAGTGCCCTCGACGGTTTGAGTAGCAACCATCCTCCAGGTATTTAAATCCTGTCTAATTTTGGTATCCTAAATAGTGTCTATTCAATCCTCTTGTGACATATCATTTATAAAGTTTCAAATAGTGTCTAATAGACTATTACATATTTTTTTATCAAATGATGCGTTATAATATAATTGATTAGACCATATTTAAAACACTAAAATTAGACAAAGGATTTGAGTCCAAGTTAACACCATTAAGGGCCCGTTTAGTTCGAGTATTTGCGTAGAGTATTTGAATGAAGATTTAAATTTTTGTAAGAGAAAATACTGTAGTAAAATGATTCGAACCATGATTCGAGTAAAAGAAGTGATCGAACCAAAAACCCTCTAAATCTCGATGCACCACATTCTTATACCGCTTATTTTCATATCCGGTCATTTAATACCACGTCCTACTCCGTCACATCCACGAATCTCACTTGAACGCTAGTACCATACCTAGATAGGTGTTTTTAGAGTATGCTAAAATCCTATGAGAAATAAAACACATACATTTTACAAATAGTTCAAATGATAATGTTGAAATTGGTGCTTAACAAGCATGTCTTGTAAATTCAGTTATGCTATTATGAGATCGTAATTCCTTTACGATTTTAGTATTATATTTACTTGATAAATAATATCCTTTATTGTTCTCCATTACATTTATGTGTCTGTGGGCAAATATTACGAGGGATCCAATACTTGTTCACAATCTTCTGTTTTTATCTATGTGAAGCATTCATATAATTTTAAAGAAATTAGTATTAAAGTACGGTTCACAACCAGCAAATAACGTTTAAATTCGCAGACGAATTAAGAAGCAGCCTCAGAGACATCCCTCTAATGAAACCATCCGACAAAAGAACAACAAACGACAAATGAGAAACCATGAAGTTGGAGAGTTATGCGACTGAAATGGAAGTACTAATTTGTCTCTCCACCGCAGCACTCTTTGACCACAGGTATCAACTATGAAGGGTTATTAAGTAGAAATTATTTTTCACAAAACCAGATAGGAGAGAGAAATCAATCGAGTAGTCGAAAAATATAGATGACAAGCTTGGATTGTGGCTAAATCTATTTCATTGATCAAGGATAAAAATAATGATCAAGAGCTCTGACGGTAAACATACTAGAGAGGACCCTTCAGGGTACAGAAGCATACATTTTTACCTTATGCACGTTGGCCGCCTAACATTATCCTTAGACCTCATTTTACACCAAGCGACCTCCTTTCTATGAAGACAGCATTATAGCAATCCGAAGGTCAAATAGCCAAGGCACAACCTTAGTGAAACCTTGGACTGGAGAAATTTGACTGATTCAGATACAGACGCATCCTTCCCTTTGAGTTAAAAACAATAGTCAATGCGATAAATGATTTCAAGCCATAGCAGCAATTGTTGCTCGATCGAGGAAGCAACCTCTTAGAACGTCCAACATCTTAAGTTGAAGAGTGATCATTAGCCTCTGCAGTTATTTGCACGCAACAGGTATCGGGGACCATGGGTGAAACGAGAGGAGGTGGTTGTAGCTCAAAGAATGTTTTTCTCCCTTCAGCAAAGCTCCCTATGCATATTGTATCACCCCGACCGTGCCAATTGCCATCTTGGACATTGTTCATTTCCAACGTTCTGGACTCCTGCTCAATATTAACTAACTATAAGCTTCCTCATAGACTAGAGTATCACTAAGTTCGCATGTAATAGGTTTTGCAGGAACGTACCTGACATAATGTACAGCACGGACAGATAAGATGGTAGATGCAATCGTCCAAGGAATTATCACTACCCTGAAAAAGTGGGGAAAAATTATAGGACTTTGGACATTTTTAGTCCAATACAAGTAAAACGGCAAAAAGAGTAAGAAAAAGGGGGAGGGTTTCTCATCAAAACATACATCAAGAAAAATCTACACGCACACAAAACTTTCCCTAAATAACATATCTAGTTGGGGGACAAATATTCAGGAACAGGCTGAACAACTATGATAATTAAGGGGGGCCAAAGCAGAAACTGTAAGGTGGTGATAATAAAAGAATAAACCTAGCAGCCCTGGGGAAACTCTTCTCTAACAAAGCAAAAACTAACAGACCATATGAGACAATTCATAAAAGTAGTAAAGGGATTTAATTATTTTTATAAAAGAAACAAAAACGATTAATGCAATAATGGGAATCTTAAAGAAAGCCAGACAAGCAACATATAAAAAAATCTTACTCTGATGTTAAATTTCTTTTTCATCTGAGTACGGAAGAACCCCAAATATGCTCCCACTGAAATCGTGAAAGCTATTGACAAGTATAAGAAGCAATTCCGCTTGGTGACAATGAAGGCAATGCCGTTAAGAAGAGCACTAAGGACAAGAATGAAATGAATAGTTCCCTGCATATTTAAACAGAAAAATTTAGAAATCCTGTTGGCAGTTCTTATACGTGGAAAAGTCAATTTTACAAACCCTGTTGGCAGTTCTTATACGTGGAAAAGTCAATTTTACAAACATTCAGAGCATATAGCTGATTCAATTGGTCCGATTAGTACATACATATCACATAGCAAAGAATTTCAATTTCTATTTCGTCAGCAGTCAGCTATTACTTTTAGTTGTTTCTATGTTGTACCTGTAAAAAGCAAGAACTAAAACCAGCTCGTCTCATGTTTTTGCCAAATCTGTAGCATGGGCAACTGCAACGTCAAATACATTCGTTACTGAAACAAGCACAATACGTTCACAAAATATGCTAGCTTACGACTAGTAAAATAACCAAGGAAGCCTTTTCAATCATAATAGCACACTATAATTCGACAATATTAAGTACCCATCACCCCAAATTAGCAAATAAATGTGAAATTAAAAAGACAAAAAAAAATAAAGCGCGGCACATTTTTGCACGGTTTCTTGTACACCCACCCAAATTGACCATAACAATAGTTCAACGATTCTATAGATGAGCAAAAAACTTGAACATAAAAACCCATTATGCTCTTCATTTTTTCTGAGCATAACACAAAGAACTTGAACTTAAAAAGAGTGCTTTATGGAAAAAACAAAAAACAAAACAAAAAGATAAATTTTCAGCTAGAAAGGGAGCACAAAAGAATTAGAAACAGAACGCGTCCCCAACAACAAACCAAAAATTAAAGAGCTTTTCCCTACAGAAAAAACTTATCCGGAAAATAATTACCTTGTACATGCCAAAAATCAGTCTTTTTCCAAAAAAAAAAGGTCTTTTTTAAGAGGAAAAAAGAAAGGGTAAAAAACACAGGAAGAATTATTGGAGAGAGAGAAAGAGGACGAACCAAGAGGATTCAATGGCGATACGACGATCTTCAAAGCAATCGAGAAGTTCGCCTTCCCACATCCTGAGAACTCCTCCGAAGTCCGCACCTTCTTCTCCGTTTTCATCGCCTCCTCCCTCGAGCTTCCTCCATCCCCCCTGCGTCTGCAACGCCACCGTCGAGCAGAGCATGTCGAAATCCAGCACCGCCATTCCCTCCAAAAAGCTCTCCTCCTCCTGCGCCTCCTCCTCCGCCGCCGCCGCCACCTTCTCCTGCTTCTCCAAATCCGCCATTACCAAAAAGGCAAACAAGCTAGGGTTTTCCTTATCTGCTTCTTCTCTCTCTCCCTTTTGGTGTGCGGCTCTGTTTTCGTTTTAATATAATCAATCAAGTTGGCAACAAAAGCTTCTTCTTTTTATGATGATAATGAATCGAATCCAACTGTATATTTATTTATTAATGAATAACAATAAATTTATTTATTATTTTTATTTAGTTTTCTAAAGCTGAAAAAACTGCTTTTAAGAGGATTGAGAAAAATGTGACGATTGCCTGCCGGAGAGAGAGGACGTTGGTGCGGGGTTGGCGCCTAACAATGGAGACTGTTTGGGACCCACTTTGTGACCTTTTTCCCAATTGTCTTTCGTTGACGGCTCATCATTTGCCACGTCAGAACAAACATATAGGGAGATCTTGTGATTTTACCACCGCCCTTTTTTTTTTTGTCCGATTTAATGGTAGAGCTATTTGGTAATCCAATCCCCCCCAACAGAGAGACAATGTATACCTCAAAAGAAGTTGCCAAGAATAGATCCGAATTAATGATTATTATTCTAAGAAGGAAAAAAAATGATAAAGAATCGCAGCTTGATTTGGTAGTCGAGTAAATGTGGGATTCAAATTACATGCAAAGTCTTTTTTGAATTTCTGAATTATTAGGCCAAATTAATCAATAATCTTAATTAATTAAAAAGTTTGTTTGGACAAATTAATCAATAATCCTAATTAATTAAAAAGTTCATTTGGAATATAGCCTTTTTTGAAGTCACAGCAATCTAAAAAATTAGACTCAAATTGTCTGTTTAATTTTTTGTTTATCAAATAATGTCCAACCAATCAAATTATAAAACGGCATTTATATGGTGTTTAGAAAGTGTAAATAAAACCAATTGTGGTTCAAAATATAATACTTTATAAGAGCTTTATGCTGTAATATGTTAAAGCTTTACACTATTTAATAAGCACAATCATATTCAAACTAAGATTGCCAAACACCCTATTAATGAAAAACATGTAAAAATCAATTAAATACTTTTTCAAACTTTTTAAATAATATGTCATAATATGATTGATTCGACACTATTTGGTACACCAAAATCGGACAAAAGGATTTGAATTCTAAAAAATTCATTTGAAATATCCAAGAAAAAATCAAGAAATTCTCCACCGCAATAAAATTAAGAGAAATTGTTTGGGGTGGCCGTTTTTGGCCACCCAATTAAACCAAAGGCTCTAGCTTTTGAAAATTAGTAAAATGGCTAGTTAAACAAAGCTGCAACATCAATGGATCCGGCAACAATTATGATGGCGCGATGACGAATTGTCTCTCCTTTCTCGACGGGCAACAACTGGGACAGATGACCATGAGCTCTTCAGCGCAACTCTGACGATGAGCTGCTCTACGCCACCACGACTCTGACGACGACGACCTCCTCCTTTGAGCAACTAGCTCTGCCACGACGACAATGATGGCTCCAGCAACTATGACAAAGACGAGAAGCGTTCGTCGGCTATCTATGCGCAGCTCCATTCATTCTTCGGCCACGATCTAGTGCTAGCCAAAGCAAAGACGGCCATACTAGGTGAAGACGTGGGCGATGGCTGACATGGTTGTGGCGCTGGTCGACGATGGCAACAGGGACGAGGGAGAGCTTCTCCGGTGGCAATGATGTCTTGTCTGGCAATTGGTGCAGTGAAAGAAGAGGGAGAGACACAGAGAGGAGAGAGAGACAGAAGCTTGGGGTCTTTTATTAATAAACCAGGTTTTTACCACCGCTAAACTCCGATTTATTGTCAGTTACAAACCTGATAGGGTGTTTGAAAAGGTAGTGGAAACCAATGGTGAGAATCATTTTTACTGTAACATGTGAGAGTTTTATATTGTAGCATATTTTTTTATTGTTACTGTAATATGTGAGAGCTTTATACTGTTCATAATTAAGATTGTGGTGGGAACCGAAACACCCCCTGAGTTTATTAGTGTATCATTGATAAACAATTATTTATTTAATTTAAAAAAATTATAATCATTTATTTTAAAAGTATTTTAAAAGAGTCATTTATTTCTATATCTCTAAAATTAAGAGTTAATTAAATATTAGAAATAATAGCAAAAAACATTTACGTTTTAATTGAAATCCCAGATTTATCTTGTCTTTTCAAATATATTGAAATTATCCCCTGCATGGTGTAAAAAATAAAAATTATGCCATCCGTTCTGATTATCTTGTCACACAATTGCCAACATGAAACGATATCATTATCCTTCATTAAAAAATATTTGTTCTGCATAATTATTTTGCAAAATTTCTAATACTCGAAAAATTGTTGTCTTTAGCATCAAATGCATTGTTTCTTTTATGCATATCAAAATATACCTTTGCATAATTCAATTTAGTTGAATGTAAATTATGCAACATAAGGGGTGAATTTTGTGTGATTAGAAAAACGGAGAAAATCCTCTGATTATTATTATTGGTTTTTTTAAAAAAAAAAAACACAACGCGAATTCCCTCATTTAAATAGGACACAATGGAAATATTTAATATCATTACTAAAACTTACCCCACCATTACAATTTATAAACAAATTGCCGAGTAAAACGTAATCAACAAAAAAGTATTTTTTTCCCCAAATAATGGAGATTATGGACACAAAGACATAAAAATAATATTAGAATTCAGCTAATGGAATGAGTGGCTGACTAATAAAGTGGTCGGTCTTAATATGAACATGGTAGGATTAGTAGGAATAATACCGCTTGGTAGTGTTTTCAAAATAGGTGAAAATGATTTTGTTTTGAAAAATAAGAATTTTTTAAGAACTCTAGTGTGAGTATTTTTAAAATATTTTCTTAAAAAACAAGTAAAAATATTTTTAAAAACCTCCAAAAACAATACCAAATTGACGAATATCTTGACAATGTATGGAATCGATGTTTAGCTTTATTTTAAACAAGGAATAGATTAGATAATAGGTATAGCGTTTTCAAAATATCCCGTTCGGCAAAGAACAGCGTGTCGTCGGGTGTCACAAGCCATGGAGCCAACCCATCCTTAGTTGTTTCCCTTTTTTTTTTTTTTTTAAAGTATCTCGAGTTGTATATTGTACCGTTCAATTTGCATGTTTCTTTTTACCCTTTTTTTATTTAGAATTTTCAGTGCCTTTTATTCTAATGGAGGAGGTTTGACCCAAGCTAGTGAGTGGGGACATATGTGGTGGCTGAGTGGATTTTTTTGTTTGGATAAGCTTCTGATTCCGATGTATCTCATTGACTTTTTTCTCAACCAGCCAAAGCTCATAAAGTTTCCTTTTTTATATTTTCGTAATATAATGCGCATGAGAAGAAACAGGGGACAAGGCTAAACGTCAAGAGGAATGGGCAATGCTATGCTGTCACGAAGCTACAATCATATCCTTTAACAAGAGATAGGTCCTCTCTTCATAGTCCACCTAGTCCCGTCCAGCCCTTATGAGAAGATATGGCTATTAACTCCATGGCTTATACAACTGTTATCCAATAGCAGTGTAATGAACCATTTTAGCAGTATAGTACCAAACACGGCAACAATAGGGTTAGTTCTTCCCCCCCCCCCCAAAAATAAAAATAAAAAATAAAAAAACCAAACAAACAAGAGTTTTAGTTCTAGTACTACTGGTGATAAATGGCTATTAGTTTCTGAACTAGATGACTTCCCAGGAGAAAGAGAAACGGTGGCACTGACTTGACAAATGCCAGGTGAATAGGCGTCACAAACTACCGATGTGGATTATCAAGACCTCACACATTCTTAACTTGGAACTCTTTAAGGCGGAAATACATTTTAACCGATAGTATATGTTATTTTAACCGTTGAATTCATTTTTCAACAGTACAATTTGCAACTACGTATATTAAAAATTTGTGGTATACAACACAGAACTATTTCTAATAATTAATCATACCGTTATAAAAATAATTTGGCACGAAATAGAAGCAAAACTCATGGATCAAATCAAAATGGTTAAAATACAGAAAACTTGTTTAAGCAAGATGCGTGAAAATTGTCATCTTCCGACAAACTTCTAATAACATTCAGACGTAAGGGTGAAACCAATTAGAAGCATACGGGAGAGAGAGAGCGAGAGAGAGAACGGATTGCGTTACATTTTCCGTTGGGCATATTTTGTGTAAAGCACAGTAACAAAACAACCTTATAGCTCAAGTTTTCATTGCAGGTCTAACCAGGCCCAGACCTGTCCCACTCCCCAAATGCTTAAAGTCTGTTGCTTCAAGGTGATCTCCATGGCCAGTAAACCCTGTCCCTCCTTTTACCAAGTTCAACAAATTCCTCTCTTTACACGCCTTGTTACACACAAGACATACCTTGTCAACCGCCACGAACTTGTCAGCACACTTCTTACAGAAAACATGCCCGCAGGAGGTAAGGGCCACAAGTGACACTGTGTTGGTCAGAGTAACTTTGCAGCTGGGACAAATAAAGCTCTTATCCAGGGAAGAAGATTTCTTCTTGTCATTATTGTCCTCTGTGAATAGAATAGGAAAAAGGGACTTGAGTTTGAGTTTCTCCTTCCCTTCGGGACATGCAGTACTGGTGGAGGGGGCCTCTACTCTAACAGAAGCTTCTGGTGTAGCAGAAGGAAGCCAAAATGCTTTCATAGTCCGAAGCGCTTCTTCTTCATAAGAAGTGACCTTCACACTATTTGCCCCATGGAAGCCGTTCTTATCTCGGCTCTGATTTCTATCGCTGTACTGTGGAACTGCGCCATGGTTTTGCTGATCAAATGCATCAAGCTCTCGAGCTTTCTGCAACATTAACTTCTCTTCTTCCTCTTCCTTCTCTTGCTTTTGCTGTATAGCATGTGCAGCTAGCTTCCTGCAAATTTGAAGAACCTTCAGTACAGAACTGCCGCGAACGACAAAAGACAGAACAAGTCGAGCAAGCCAAATATATGGAGAATATGAAACTAAGAATTGATTGAGATAGAATTGTTAATTTTTTTTTAAACAAAAAGGAATTGAGCTAGTATATTATTCAAGATGTAAAAACCAGGCAGATAAAATAATTTATGAGTATCGTTTCTGTTAACTATCGTCTCCCCCAATTTCCTTATTCTATGTTATTTGGTCGTCAATTCAGCAGCGTTAATAAAGATGTTAGTCCTACAACCTATTTTCAAGTTCTCAGAATATTCTCAGAGATGAAGAACTATCTCAAGTAAATTTGCACACTCTCATGTTGCCAATATCTTTGGAACTTGGAAGGAAGTTTAATATATTTTGCGATTTCGTCTATGGAAATCTGCATCAGCAAGGGATATCTAAAACTTCCTTCCAAAATTCAATCTCAAGCCTTCCCCCCAAAAAAAGATAGAAATCAGTACATGGTATATTAAACTTCCGTCCAAATCTAACGTTCAATCTCTAGCCCTATTTCACAGCAGAAAAAGAATACTTTTCTACAAATACCCTTTTCTACTAAACACCAATCTATATATATGCAGAAGAAACAATTTTCTGTTCTCTAAATCCAAAACCTCAAACCATGTAAATTACAAAATCCAAAGACATGGATTGCACCAAAAGAGATAAAATCAATCAACATAAAATTTAATTAATCAATCGATTGCTTAAACAAATCATGTGAGTGAAGGGGAGAGAGAGAGAGAGAGAGAGCTATACACCTCTGAATGTCTTTCTTCTGAGAGAGCAAGCACTCGAGAATGCATTCCTTGCAGAAGACATGGCCTTTCTGGCAAGACATAGGGTCGATGAAGGGCTTCAAGCACAGGCAGCAAGCGTCGAAGGGCTTGATGGAGTCCTTCCCCAGCCTCTCCTTCTGAGTCCCGAATCCAAGCTTCCGCTTCTCATCGTACGTGAAGAAGGCGAGGTCGTTGTTGTTCTTCGAGTGCCTCTGAGGCATATCTCTCTCGCTCTCTCTTTCTTCTCCTTCTCTTTCAGATAGCAAGAGAAACCCTAAATTTTACCAATGAAAAAGCTCGATTTATGATCGATTAGGAGTCCCTAATTCAAATAAGCCTAGTGACCTGTAAGAACCCTAAATTTCGAGATCGGAAGTCACCGTGAGTCGCTAGGTCAAAATCAATTGAATCGATTTGGGAATTGATCGACGCGATGGATCTGACATTAGTAATCCCTTTCACCGCCATAAACGACATGTCGGCTTCATGTAGAAGTTGAGGCTCTTTCGTAAAATAAACGACATGTTGGGTTTCCAATACAATTCTGTCGCCTAATTTTAACTACATGTCGTTTCTCCTTTCTGATGTTGCTGTCGTTTAATACAAAAAACGACATGTCAATTTGTTGTTGCCCGCTGATAAACTATATGTCAATTTTGGATTAGAAGTTTGTTGTCGTTTAGAAGGAAAGCTTACGAAATTTACATATTTGGGTCTAAATGTTTGTTCTTATAAGAACGTCCTAATACAAATGTCAATTAAGGTATTTGAAAGAGTAGTTTAAATTAATATTTAAACTAAAAATAGTGTAAAGCTCTCAAATGTTACAGTAAAAAACTACAATATAAATTTTTCACATGCTACAATTGTCAAACTTAAACTAATAGTTTAAACTATTCTTCCAAACACTCTAAATGTATATGTTATATTTACCACTAAGAAGTATAAAAATAGTATATTTGATATGTTATTTAAATTGTAAATAGTGTAAAGCTCTCAAATGTTACAATAAAAAACTACAATGTAAATTTCTCACATGCTATAGTTGTCAAACTCAAACTGATAGTTTAAACTACTCTTCTAAACACTCTAAATGTATATGTTATATTTACCACTAAGATATATAAAAATAGTATATTTGATATGTTATTTTATTTTGTCTCTAATGATGATGCTATTTAAAATGTTATATTTGTCTTTTTTCATAATTATTAAACCTTGAAACTTGTAAAAATAAACTTTTAATATTATAACATAAAAAAAAAAAGAATGTCGTAATATCAAAGTGAAAAGTCAATCTACCAATCAAAATAAATCAAAGGTCAAATTTATTATATACTAAACTTTATGGCAAATTTGTCACAAACTTTAATATATAGCAAATTAAGCATTAAAAATGGTATTACATTAGAATTTTTTTTTTTTACATTTAAATGCTAAATTTATTATTGGTACATCAATTTAATATTGTAATGGAGATGTTCTAAGCATATTCAACATAATACCAATGCTAATATTATATTTGCCACTAAAAATGGCAAAAATAACATATTTGACGTGTTATTTTATTTTATATCTAATACATAATATTATTTAAACTACCATATGTGCCTTTTGTCATAATTATTAAATCTTGAGACTTATAAAAGTAAACTTTTAATATTAAAATAATTAAAAAATAAGAACGTTGTAATTATTATGAAATGACATGTAGTTATTGTAGTTGAAAAATGAAATTTTGAGGTGGAAAAATGGTATTTTGAGTTACCATTTTGAGACTTATTTTGAGTGGGATCATCTACACATTAGTGATAGGCCATGGTAGATTTTTGTTTTCTGATGTGAAAAGATTAAAATAGTATATTTATATGCTCAAAATGATCTATGGATGAACAAGAAATTGACACCTAAAATGTACCTATCAAGTTGGAAAAATAAAGTGAAAATCTATTATCCACATGAAAAATAAATCAGGGTTGTGGTCTTCTTTGAATCCTATAAAGATTACCTATTTCACTTTCAAGAACTATCAAAATTCTTAGAGTTTTCTCTCCTCTTTTATATTTTTACTCTAGAATTCTTAGGTGTTCAATGTGATAGAGTTGAGATAGATTCTACTTCGTCAAGCTAGCTTTATTTGGTCAATATCTTAATACTTGTCAAAGGGTAATTAAATTTTGTTTCTAAATTTCATATTGATATAATCTAATTTTATTATATTTGACAATGGACTTCATAAATCAATAATCTCCCTTGAAGATAGGCAAATTTGTACTAGAATATCTCGTTGCTTTAGCAATGGTAGCATGACATATCATTATATAATTTTTTCTTAATTACGACATAAGTTGTTTGTTTATAATTGCTTTTAATACAAAAAATGCCAGATTAAATTTTTAAATAGAGAATGTAAAATTGTATTCATGTCTTCTGAAACCCATTTTCACCTTATTGTCTCTTTATTTGTCGTTTGATTTATTAGATGTTGGCTATATTTAATACTTTTAAGATGTCACGGAATTCATTATGGTTTTATGGTGAGAAGTGACATGTTTGTTTGTTAGTTTGCTAAATGAAAATGATGTTATTCCATGAATAAACGGTTTTGAAAGTATGCAAAATATTTAGGAGATTGTTTACTTTTGTTTGGCAGAAATATATTCAAAAAACTAAATATGCAAAATGTGGCTGGTCTTGACTGTCGTCATCACATTGGAAAATGTTTTTTTTCACTTTGCATATTGCGAAGAAACATGCTTGTTTGGTATTATTTTTAAAATAGTTTTGTTTTCGGTATAAATCTAAAAATGAGAATATTTAGAGAAATGTGTTAAAACTATTTTTGAAATTATGTTTGATTGATTTTATAAGTATTGTCTCTAAGTTTTTGGAAAAAGTAAAACTATCTTCCTTTGCACAAAGTGAAGTACGCTCCGACAATTCCAACGGCTGGGCAATGACAAGATTGATATAATGACCCGTCTTTTCAGCCTATCATTTAACTTGCTTAAACTTTAATTTTTTAACTTGATCTTACTTACTAGTAAAAAAAAATACTAGGTAATTTTTTTTTAACATATTTAAAAACTGTTGACTTTTGTTACAACATAAATTAAGACATAGCTCAAATCTTGACATTAAAATCATTCAAAATCTTTCTTAAACTTATCAAGAAAATATTTACTTTCTTAAAAACTTTAAATCATTTTTTTAACATTGAAAAGTGTTTTGTTAAAACAGCGAAACCTTTTTTTTAAGCAACAGAAAACTGTCATAATGGTATCTATACCCACCTCTGCATCTGTCATTGTAACACAACTTTTCTACCAGTCTTACTGGTCTTTTATAGAACTACCTACAATATGAAAGAATTTGTAATGAGCTTTGTTCAACAAGTTTAAACATAATCTCATAAAACATTTAAAAAAATTCATCGTAAAATATTGCTCTTAAACTTTTCTTATAAAACCTTCTTCATAAACCTTTTCTTGTAAACATTTTTCATAAAATGACTTTTATTCATATTTTTTGTAAAACATTTCTCAAGTTGTTTTTCATAAACATATCTCATAAACATTTTATGGAAAGAAATGCAAGCAAGATCACAATGCATGATTCTATTTATGCTCATTTATAAATATCCATTTATGAACTTTTTTATGATTATTCATAACTTACTTAAACTTCTTATCACCGTTCTTATCTTACTTTATCTTGTGGGCTTTAGTGTTCATACAAACATCATTAATCACGAGATCGTGACTTAAACATGTAATGCCCCTAAGTAGGGGTTAACAGTTTTAATAAATAAAATAAAGATCAAAAAATAAAAATAAACATCAAAAGAAATTTGCTCAGGGCTTAATTGTAAACTCTCAAAACAAAATAAAAAAATAAACAATAATTAAACCATAGTTTAATATAGCACCATAAATTTAATAATACAAAACTGTCATCATCATCATTTCAACTCTCAACACATCTTATATAGTCATAGAAAGTAACATATGATGCTTATATTATCATGATGAACATTTATAACATACGAAGCAAATCCAAATGTAATATAGCTACATAGCTTGCTCAATTATTTTTTCGTAGCCACCTCACATTTGGTGAGTCTTGAAAAGATAGAAATATAGGAGAATGAACGACAGCATGCTCAGCAAGGAAAACATTACTCCCATTTTGGTTTTTATCATTGCCACATTAAAACCTACATGGTTGGTTAGTTCTCAATATTATTCATCAATGTTATTATGTTCAATTTCGGTGGATAACTTATGATCATTGTTACCAAGCTCCATACATATATGTATACATATTAATTCATGATTCAATTATGCTTATCTATATCCACTGTGCAATAGAATATCATATCACTCAACTCAACAAATCTAAATAGGCGCGCTTGACCACCCTATAATCATTCCAATAGTGTTTTGATGAAGGGACACCAAGCCCCGGATCCTCGCTAACTCGATTCCTATACAATGCATTTTGGGACTTTTGACCTAAGAGAGCGTCATCACCTCTCCTTATTTTACCTTTTAGGGTATTTATACCCAAAAATGTAACTGCCATCCTCTTCAAGTCTTATCATTCTTCTATAATCAATCATTATTTATAGAGTTAATATTCCTAACCATGCTTCTCAATTTACAATGTCATATGTCAAATCAATATATTCCTCGCTGTTTTTTATTTTTTTGAATCATTCAAAAAAAATTTTAATAAAAACAGTTCCTATAACAACTATATTTACAATAATGAAACAAATCAAGAAAGAAGTGATAAAACAAATCAAAAAATAACGAAGTTTATTTCGACTATAAAAAAGTCACTTTCTAATATTAATAATAAGAACTTGAAAACTTTTTGTAATTTATCTTATTTGTCACAAGCATATGTCTTTTACAAATTATCACAAAGCCCGGGTTTTAACTTTTTTAATTTATATAAGTTAAGATTAAGACCTGTCTTTCAATATAATGGAGCTTTTCTTTTTCTTAAGAATGAAATATAGTAGCAATTCAACATACATATATATCTTGCAATAAAACTAACCAATTTTAATTCTGTAAAAACCTTACTAAAGATGAGTAATAAAATCCTTACCTCTTGGCAAATACCATGCCTATAACTTCCAGCTCACAATGTAAGCTCTAAGTACTTTGTTATCCTATAACGTATAAAATAACCATACTTTAACTAAATTCATAATTCATAATCATATCGATTTACTATTTATTCTTATTTGTGTGTCATAATCATTTATATGAAATTCTTGGAATATTTTGTAACACAAAACGATAAAAAAAAAAAGATGAGTTTGAACTGCTCGATCGGCCTACCGATCACTATTTTCAACCTACTGAATAAAACTGCTATTTTTAGTCTCTCTACCGGCCTGTCGATACTGTTCATCCGGCTTGCCGGTATTGTTCACCGGCCTACTGATAGAACAATTTTTTGGATTCAGATTTTTATTTTGAAGGTTTCAAACTTTAAAACTTAATCTAATCCTTTTTGTCAACTTCCAAGACATAGAAAATGTATAAAAACTATGAAATATCGCATTCAAATACATATAAATCATTTTTCTCAAAATTTGCATGCTCAATATACAAATCTAAACCAAAAATCAAAACCTTGTAAAATTAGTTCAAAAACTCATTTTAAACAAAGATATATGTGAATCAAGCTTCAAAAACATTTGACAATTACCCACAAACATCAAAAACACATTTCCTACAATTCTCATGCTTAAACACAAGATTTAAATTAAAGTTTTGAGCTTAGAAAACCTTACCTCAAGCTTAAAGACAATTGTGATTTTGATTGTGAAAATCCTTGATCCTTGGTTTGTGATTTGAAAGATCTAAGAAATTAACCCTGGATTTCTCTCTTGATTACCTTAAAGCTAGGTTATTGATCTTGATTTTTGAACAAAATAAAGAGAAGATTCAAGAAAGAAAACGAGAGAGAAAAAGAGAGGTTGGCATGAAAGGAAGAAAGTGGAAAGAAGAAAATAAGGAAAAATGAGTCTCCTTTGGAGACTTTTGAGTATATAATGCAAAATGGCATTTTCGTGATTAATTAGAAGTTCTAATGGCATTTCGGTAAATATACTAAATAGATATAAGAAATTTAAAAATAAATATAGTGAAATAGTTTTTAAATAAACAAATTTAAATTGACACACTAATATTTAATTTAATTATCATAGTACCCGTTAGAAAAACAACAGGTGTTACAAAACATAACATAATGCTTCCCTTGTGGAAGACTTGGACCATCGAACAAAGAGGTCATGACCTTAATATAACTTGTACACTCCACATCAAGGAGGCTGGTATGATATTTAATTAACATCTTTGATTTACTTTCTTGTGAACTTTAGTGAACATATCAAATACTAAACATACCATATGTTGTAACTTAATGTTACTTAAACATTAAACATAAGTTGAGGAATAGATTAGTAAAATGACCTAAGTTGAGGAAACTCTATTTGGATCAAGGTAAGTTTCAAATCTCACCCACGACACAAAGAAAATAGTTTTCATATACTTTATGCATGTTTAAAATTTGTTTGCATTTGTTATGCTTATGAATTTAAATGTCCAGTTATGTTATAAAGTATGTTTAGCAATTGTTATATTTATTATTATTATTTATCCAAGACATGGCATATAGAATGATCACTAAGTTTATAAGATTGGTAAACTAAAGATAAGATAATTAAATGTTGTATCAACATCCACTCAAGTGAGGATTATACATAATATGTTCATGTTAAGTTAAATTACGACCTTGATGTTCAAAGGTCATGCATATTTGGTACATATATTAGGGCACATAGTCAAGACAAGTTAAGTATAATAATAGAATACTCATACTTAAGCATATCTAGAATCATGCATTGTACTATTGCTAGAACTCCTTTATAAATGTTTTGTGAAAAATGTTTAGACTTGCCGAGCGAAAGCTCGTTTAGTTTTTTCATGTTGTAGGAAATCCTAGTAAGTGGCAGGTATGAATAATTAATGGGCTTGGCATAGCAGTGAAACAATTATGAAGGACAAGTTATGGATATTGCTACAGTTTATTTTTCGCTTTTTATATAAGAAAGTTTAAAATTAAAAATTTTATGTTATGTAATATTCCAAACAAATGTTTTGTATGTTAAATTTGTGGGATGTTATTAAGTTAAGAGTAGCTAAATTTGAATCTCTTGTGATTTGAGATTTGATACCTCTATAAAAGTGGAATTTTTTATCGCATTTTTATGCACAAAATTAGTTTTGTCCTTGATGCTTTTAATTTATTTTGTTTTGTTTTAATTAATTTTCTTTTATTTTTAGTTTTAAATTTATTTTGTTGTATTTTGAATTAATTTGTAAATAATTTTAATGTGTTGTAAATATTTTTTCTCCCCCTTAATATTTAATTTCCTTAGATGTGTATTTAATAAGGTAAGACTTATGTAAAAATGCAAAAAAGACAATTATTAAGTGTGTCAAAATTATTAAAGAAAAGAAAAAAATAAATAAAAATTAAATTTGATTTTAGAATTAATCGCAGCCGTTGGATCAAGCAAATGTGTGGCCAAGAGTTGGCGAGTCCACCACACGCACCAGTTGAAGGAGAGTAGCCGACACGCTATAGTGCATATGCAGACCCCGCAGGACGCACTCTCTAACGTGTGTCTCAACCTCTAACCAATCACGGGGGTGCGTGTTTTGCACTCGTTTCCTTTGGGCGCGTTTGTTGCTGTTTTTATGCTCAAATCAGTCAAAAAATTCTCCTTTGTGCGCCTGACTTGGGTTTAGCCCAAATTTTGTGCTATATTACACAGCTCACACTTGGCTTTGGAGGCGTGAATCAGCTCCCAATTGTGTGTAATTTTCTGTTACAAAATCTCATCTTTCCAAGGCTATAAAGAGCCAGCTTCAAAGACATTCATAGCATCGCTCGTTCTTCACTTCATTTCTGAATTAGAGAGCTTCTTAGCTCTTAGAATTTTAGAGCAGTCTAAAAAAAACTTTTGTAACTTTTCTTTGTAATTTGATTTCTTTTGTAATTTTCTTGTAACTTCTAAGAGAAGGAAAAGTAAAATTGTTTGAATGAAGGACTCAGTAGATTTATTTTGCCAAACAAGTTTATTCTAAATATTTCTCTTATTTTATTGTTGTTATAATGTTTGCATTATTGTGTGTTGTTATTGTTGTTGTTATTTTTGTTATTATGAATTAATTTTCTTTATCTGTAATTATAATGTAGCTAAATTATGAATATTTTATTCAGTTAATTATGTTATTATGATTTTTATATTTATGTTGAGCATTTATTTCTAAATATAATACTTTCAAAAACTTGATCAACTTTTGAATGAATCGAGGATCAAATTGAAACCGAAAGAAGATATTTGTGACTTAGCTCATTGAAATAAATGCCATACATTCTAGGGGAGGATAGAGATATACTTTTCTATTTTATGCAGTCATTTTGAAATTACTATAAAACTTAATGAATTTAGGCATAATAAATTCACATACAGATATAGTACATTTTTATGCTTAAGTATATTTTACGTATAACTTGAGAAAAAGTACATGAAACAATTAGGAATTTGACCACCAATATAATATGAAAAATCATAATAATATGTTTAATTAAATTAAAATGGATAAATTTAGTAAAAACCAAAATTCCAGCAGTCTTTCTTTATTGAATTTTCGTTCAGGTTTAATTTCAAAACTATTCAAATTTTATGATATTTTAATTTTATAATTTGTCTTTTTAAATTTTCAAAAGTTCTAAATTAACAGTTTCTCAAATAAAATTTGCATTAATAAATTTTAGCAATTAATAAACAAAATTTTCTCATAGGAATGATCTTTACTCACACTTTATTACTTGTTTACGATAACGTGCGCTTGCATTTTCAAAAATCCACAACAAGATCATTTGTAAAAAAAAAAAAACTGTAATTTTTAAAGTATGAAAATTTATGTTAAGTTGTGTGAATGTAAGTTAAGTTTTTAAATGACTTAGATGGCTGGGTCATTATAGTGTAGGTAGTGGATGCAAGCAATGCAGCTGCACAAGTTAGGAGCCATGTTCGTAATCCCTTAAGCCGTTCAAGTTGTAACACCTGAAATTTTTAATGCATTAAGTTAAGGATTATATTAAGATAAAAAGTACAGTTTAAGGAAAACACTATATAATAACACAGGAAATAATACAGTGTGAGGAAGTACACTGATAAAGTTATTACACTGCAAGGTAAAGCAATATAGGAATTGGACTTGTGGACCACAATTTTTTTTATAAAAGTGCAAAAAGAAAAGAAAAAAGAAAAAAAAAATCAGAAAAAAAATTTCAGCTGTCTCTCTACTTTCTCTCTCTAGATTTTTTCTCTCTCTCTCTCCCCTCAAATCTCGTTCAAGATTCTGGCGTTTGTTTTCACACCTCCCACACCAATGGAAAGCTCTCGTTGAGCTGAGTCCAATGAGGTGCCGTGCTGCCCAAAAAGCCGTCGGAGGAAGCCACACGCGCCGCCTAAAGTGGCAGTGAAACTCATTTTTCCCGACATGATTTCTCTATCGTCCGACCACCAATCGACGTGATCTTGGTGTCTATGGACTTAGCATGAAGAGAGGAACAAGATGGTACCAGCCTCACCATTCAACTCTAGCTAGAAAAGGCCCGACGGGGCCACCACATCTCCGCCGTCACGCCACCTTTAGAACCGTCGCTCACGGCGGTGGTGAGGTACACCTCCACCACCGTTCGACTCAGAAACAAGTGGGTAGCAAAAGCCCTCGACCAATTTTGGTCCACCACCGTCGGAGAATCAAGATTAGAGCTCATCCATTTCTATCGACGTTGTACTTCACGACCTGCTATGTTAGAGGCAGAATTAGGCAAAATTGACACCGTCATTGGACTCAGAAGGGTCGATTTAGGGAGGGTAGGCTCTAGCCCAGCTGCCAACGGAGTCCGATTGACACCGGTCAACGTCGGTCAAAGTTGGTCAACGGTTGATCAACGCCGGTCAATGACCGGTTAATGACGACTTTGGATTTTTATGATCTAGACCTCCGATCGAAGATCTAAGACTGCCTCCCAACTTGTTTCGACGCTCTAAAAACGAGGTGACCTCCATTAGAGCTAATTCCACTTTGGTAAAAATCATCCGTACCGACTACACGCTGATCGAGGCAATTCAAACAGTAGTAACGGAGTCCAGAATGACAGTTCTAGTAATGTATGATCTCTAGGAAGCATTCTTAGCAATTCATGGTTGCTCGAGGAGCACTGTAGAGGATGCTTCACATACTGTAAATACAGTAAGGTACAACTAGACCTGCTTAGCTTGGAGTCCAAATAAGTAGGAATCTCGCCTACAGTCTGAACCATTTTAAAATAAATTGTTTTAGATGCTTTCATAAAAAAATTATGAAATGCATGATCAGTCATTGTTACACTGTTGTATGTGAGAATGGGTTTTATAACGTTACAAGGTTGACGAAAAACCCGTTAAGGGTAAAATCATCATTATCAAGGAAACAGCTAGAACGGAGTCAAACACTCCAATTTAGCATAATGTTATTAGACGAAAAATGTTCCTTAATACGTTAAGTAACGTAACCATCATGTGAGACCAGATATTTAATAAGTGATGTTTAAGTAAACGAGAGGTAAACCGATGGGTTACAAGGTTAAAAAAGAAAAGTAACCTCGATGAGTTACAAAGCTAAGTGAAGGAAAGGTAAACCGATAGTTTATAAGGTTAAGCAAAGACAATAGTAAACGAAAGTATACTAGTCAAGTTAAAAGGAAAGAATGGTTAATGTTTACGTTTTATTATCAATCGAGTGGATTGATAATAAAGAAAGTTAACTAATAAGTCGGCTGTCGTTTGATCAAGAAGCAAAGGCCGACTAATGGAAGGAAAAGGAACGAAATAGAGAAAGCTGAGCATAGTTCGGGTAAGTTCAAATCTCACCTACAGCATGAAATAAATTATTTTTAAATGCTTATTTATATAATTTGCAAATGAGTTTGCAATTATTATGCAAGTTTCTTTTAAAGTATGTTTGCATTTATTGCTCAAAAAGTTTTAAAGTTCAAGAAAAAGATTTGCAATGAATTTGCAATTGCTATGTTTAAAGTCTATTGGTATATTGATATGCATAACGTTTTTAAAAGTTCAAGTTATGATTTTCAAAGTATTTAAAATATGTTTTGCATTATGACAATGCATGATGTTTTATAATTTAAGTTATAAAATATGATACATTGGTTATGCAATAAATTACATTTATTGTGTAATAAGTTTTAGAATAAAAGTTATAATTTGTAAAATGTAATTTCGTTATATGTTGCATTTGTTATGCAATAAGTATTAGAATACAAGTTATGATTTGCAAAATGTGTTTGCATTTTATGATGCATTTGTTAAGCAATATGTTGCATTTGTTATGCAATAGGTTTTATAGTACAAGCTATGAATTGCAAGTGTGTTTGCATATGATGTGATTGCATTTGAAATGCTCACTAAAGTTAATAAGAAGGTAACGTAAAGATAAAAAGAAAGTGTCATACCAGCCTCTTTGTTATGAGGTACAGAAAGTAAAATTAAAGTTTGACCTCCTAGATGTGAGGTACAAGACCTCAATGTTTGATGGTCTCAAGTCTTCCACAAGGGAAGCATCATGTTTATGATCTCATGATTAATGAGTTGGTACGAACACTAAAGTAAAGTAAGGAAAATGAAGGTAAGATAAGGAATAAGGAGAGAAAGTTAAAGTAAGATAAGAAAAGTTAAAGAATGAATATAGAAAGTTAAAGTAAGAAAAAAACATTTATAAGACACTCATAAATGAAAGTTCCTAATTGAGCATAAATGGAATTATGCATTTTGATTTTGCCTGAATTCATTTTTATGAAATATTTATATGTTATGTCATGAAAGACATTTTGAGAAATGTTTTACGTTAAATGTTTATGAAAAACATTTTCATGTTTTCAAGAGAAGGTTTATGAATGACGTTTTAAGAAAAACGTTCAAAAAATGTTTTACGAAAAAAGTTTATGCAAAACGTTTCAGAAATGTTTTATGGAAAACATTTATGAAAAATGTTTTCAAAAATGTTTATGGAAAACGTTCTTGAAGAATGTTTCAAGAGAAAGGTTTTTATGAGAAAAATTTTAAAGCATGATTAAATGATTTGTGAGTTTATGTTTGAACTTACTGAGCGAAAGCTCATAAAAAGTTTCTTCATGCTGTAGGTAGTTTTATGGGCGACCAGTAGGACCTGTTAGAAGAGCTGGGTGCTGCGGAGGATGGATGTGAAGATTTGGGTATGGATACCACCACTGTTTGCTTCTGCTACGTAAAAAAAAGGTTTTCCACTATTTAATATGGTGTTTGCGAAGTTTTAGAAAATTAGAGTTCTAAGAATTGTATTCAAAGTTTTAAGCTACAGTTTACGAACTGTTTTATGTAATTATAAAGTAAAGTTTTAAGCTATGATTTAATAAATGTTTCTTATTAAGTTTTAAGAAATGATTTGAAATGATTTTAAGGGCAAGTGTTAAGCGAGGTCTCAACTTGAAATGTCACAGAGGTCGCATCAGTTTTAAAGAACGTTTAAAGAAAACAAAATTTATTTCAGTATTTTTCTTATTAAGTAAGTAAGATTACTATTTATGAAACGATGTTTAAGAAAGTAAAGTGACTGCTTGAAAAGGCGGATCGTCACGCAAGTGGTCCAATCACGAGGTCTAAGGCCAAGCGTTTCAAGGAGGCATTGAACGGGCTCATTCAACAAATTTGTAACGTGCCACATAATTGGAGCCCTGGCATAGGCCCAAATCAATCTCAAGAGAGCCTACTCATGATGATTAAGGTTCTAGAAGATTCGCATTAATGATGTGCACAATGATAGGCCCAGTAAATTATGGGGCAAATGTGTAATTTCGAGAAACCTTCCTATTTTGGATCGACACGTGGGTGCCTGTCACCAAATTTGAGCCTCGTCATCAATTTATTTTACTAGTGTAATTTTCGTATTTTTAGTTGTCAAATTCTGTTTTGTTAGGCATAAAAACAAACCTGGATATTTTTCCATTTTCTGGATTAGGTTAGGCGCATTTTAAGGGATAAGATTAGCAACTTTCCTTTTGTGTTATTCTAGGGCTTAATTTCGCATGGGAATGCGCCAATTAAGGGATTTTCTAAGTCAACCTTCGCTTAGGATTCTTTTGGGCTAAAAAAATCGTTCCCATATAATTGTAAACACTTTGTTATTTTGAGAATTAATCAATTAGAATATTATTCACGAATTTGGTGAGGCTTTCTTGCGTTCTTCTTATTTTCTTGAGAAGACTCTTTGAACTTATCAAGATTAATCTTGTGGTGTTCAACAAACTGACTTATCATATAGGGTTTTTAAGTGTTCTTGAAATTCTAGGTGTGGCGTCTTCCTATTCGTGGTTCTTGGTTTGTGTCTCACTAGATTACGGGTCAAGACTCAACAAACGAGTATCTTAAGGGATTAGGGGTTCGAATTCCAAACTTGGTGTCAGGTCTTGTCGCGTTAGTCGGCTGGGTTCATATCAGTAGTACTATAAAGGACCAGTATGACTAGTTGATAAGCTATATTGCAAAAAAAAAGATACGATGGTTGAGGTATAAATACTACTATAGAAGTTTTCTGCTACAATGAAAGAAATTTTCGTTGTATTGAAAAAAAAAAGTTTTAAGATTTTTTAAAAAATAAATGTTTAAAGAAATGTTTTATAAGAAATGTTTTACAAAAAGTATTTCATAAAATATGTTTTATGAAATATTTTGGATAACTACAAAGTTAGTTTGATACTTATGTTTTTATTTATGTTGCAACAAAAGTCGCAATAGTTTAAAGTATGTTTTTAAGAAAAAAATTACTCAGTATTTCTTACTAATAAATAAGAATTAAGGACAAAAAATCAAGTTTTAAAAGGCTAAATAACGACTCAAAAAACTGGGTCATTATAGTGAAAATTTATAGTCCGCCGAAGATAAAATCCAATGACTCTGCTAGAGCTCGATGAGGACGACTAGCTTTTGTGATGTGAACAGGCTTGATGCTAATTTATATTTGATTTTGTTTTCCTTTCTAATAGAGGTCGACGACAACTAGCATTTGTGACATGGACGAGCCGATGCCGATGGAGGTGGATTTTCTTCTCCTCTATCGAAGAAACATTGGAGAACGTAGATCTCAGATCTCCACATAGTTGACGGTCTAAATGGTAGAGTTGTTACTGCAAATCCAGGTCTTGTTGTTGGGAGAGGGATGTTGTCGAAGGAGGGGGAGACGTGTAGGCACTTTCATTAGAGAGTGCTCCTGGAGGTGGAGGAGATAGGATTTTATTTTTAAATTTTTTGAGTATGTTAGTTATTACCCATAAGCAAGGCTACTAACTAACTTATAAGATCGCTTCATAACATCCATTAGATCATCATCTAATGACCCTTATTGTGTACTCTATACAGTGAGGATAAAAACACTCCCCATCATAGTTTTTCCTTACTTTTATTGGGGAGGTCTATTGTAGAGTGCATTTTTTTACTCACTAGTGGAGTACAATCCGAAGGTTCATATTCAATCTCAGCTAGAGTTTACATAATATCTTCCACGCCAAAGTATAACTTAAATACAAATAATAATAACTAAAAACTTAAAAACCCATTTTTAAAAATCTAAAAATTCAAAAAGTTCAAAAAAAATAAAATAATTCAAAATTACTAGCAATCTCTTCCCCCCACCACCAACCACTTTGCTCTGCCATCCACCACTTCCCTCTAGCATCACCAATCAATCACCTTCTCTCATCCAATTTTCAACTGTCTTTTTTGCAAGCTCTTACCAAACCTTATGTCAAAATTAAAGCACAATAAAGTTTAGACTGTACAGCCATGGGTTGGGGAAACAATCCCATCGATCACACTTTCAAATCCTTTCAAAAATAAAAATAAAATTTGAACAACAAGATTTCGTGAAGAATGCATGAGGAGGTAAAAAAATAAAAGCAACAAGATTTAAGAAACAAATTGGCCCCGCTACAATGCACCAGATCGTCCCGCACTCTCTATCACCGCCCTCGAAGGAGTTGAAGAAGCTTGTATTGGCAAGCTTGTTGTCGACAATGACGTTATTGACGAAAATCTCCAAAGGATCGACATCATCCACATCCATTGCCATCGTTGAACCTTGGGGGCTTCAAGGGTTTGGAGGAATAAGAGATTAATGCTCTGTTTGATTAGAAGGAGAAAAAAAATTGGAGAGAAGAGAAAACTATGAAGGAAAGAAATAGGGAAAGAAAAGATTTGATCTTCTCTTTACTTGTTTGGCATGTAAAGGCGGAAAGAAAATGATTTTATCTTTATTTTTTTGGTATTGTAGTATTGCAAGAAAAACCAAAGGAATGAAAAAACTACTATTAATACAATTATCATTTTGCCTAAATATTATTTAGCTATTTTCTTAATTTGGTGTCCAAATTTTTTGTTGAAATTTTGATGAAAAGTAAGGAAAAATTGATAACTTCACTTTTTTTGTATTGTTGTCAAATTTTTTCCTCACAAAATCTATCCATATTTAAAAAGATCAATTTTAATGAGACCTATATGTTATTTTTTCCCCCATTTATTATTTTTATTTTATTTTTTTTATCCAACACCCCGTCATATTAATTTTTGTTCTAAAACCATTTTAATACTTTCTTTCCCTTCACTTTACACCCTTATCACGTCGCGCGTAAGAGAGACCGAAGGGTTCACTTTACACCCTTATCACGTCGCGCGTAAGAGAGACCGAAGGGAATGATCCAAGTGAGGCTTGCAGGGAAAAAGGAAAAATGTTAGTATACAACCAAAACTACAGCTCCACTTGTGAAGTTGTTTAATTTCATCCGCCCGAGCAAAATCTGACGGTCCTAATTTTTTTTTCCCACTCCACCAACCACCATATATCACGCCAAGAATACTCCGATGCTCACTCCACCAGAATCCAGACAGTCAGCCTCGTAACTTATCCAAACGCCCAAACACTTTAATCTCCAACTCCAATACAACAAAAATACCTCTCAACCATGATCTAAGCTATAAAAAAATTCCATGTCCCTTTCTCATCCCTCCCAAACCCAAGATGCCCACTGACTCTATAATTAAAAGAAATCTTTCAACGATTTTATAAAATAAAAATAAAAACAAAACAAAACAAAACGAAAACAAAAGAAATGACATCCCCGAGAACCCGAGCTGAACAAGAGCTTCGGGCGGCTACGGCGAGCCTCGTCCAACTGTCGTCCCCGCGGTTCCCTTCCGGGAGGGCCCAGCGGAAGATCGGCATAGCCGTTGACCTCAGTGACGAGAGCGCGTTCGCTGTCCGGTGGGCGGTCCAGAACTACCTCCGAGCAGGCGACGCGGTGGTCCTGGTTCACGTGAGCCCCACGAGCGTCCTGTACGGCGCCGACTGGGGCGCCGTCGACGCCACGGCGGCGAGCGACAAGGACACGCAGAGGAAGCTGGCGGACGACTTCGACGCCTTCACCACCGCCAAGGCGAACGAGATGGCGGGGCCTCTGGAAAAAGCCCAGATTCCGTACAGGATCCATATAGTGAAGGACCACGACATGAAGGAGCGGCTCTGCCTGGAGGTGGAGAGGCTCGGCCTCGGCGCCGTCATCATGGGCAGCCGAGGGTTCGGCGCCGCCAAGCGGACGACGAAAGGGAGGCTTGGGAGCGTCAGCGATTACTGCGTTCATCACTGTGTTTGTCCTGTTATTGTCGTTAGGTCTGCTGATCAGGATAATAATAATAATAATAAGCAAAGGAACGCTGATGTTAAGACCAGCGAACCGGAGTTTCCAGAGCATCAAGATTATGCCTTGGACAAGCGATGATGATCAACAGGTTTAGTTTCTCTCAATAAATTCGTTTTCTTTTTTGGCGAATTTGATGATCCTTTTTTTGTTTAATGTTATGTTACAGTTTAATGATTTACACGTTCCGTGTGTTTTCTTGGTTAAATGTACTTATTTTTCATAACTATTTGTGGGTGTATGGCTGTATGCTAATTAACCAAGGTTATAATTATGAACACTCACTCTGTAAGCATTCTTGTTAGAGAAGTGAATTGCTCATTGTTATTTGTTTCCACTGCAAAGATTATAACTTTTTTCTTGTCTGCGCCTTTGCTTTAAGAGATGCTGTTTTTCAGAAGTGAGCATGTGAGTTATTTCATTTGTCTGCTTATATTTTTGTCATTTGCTTGGAAGTAACGTATTTTCTCGGTTCTGATCAATACATTTAAGTAAATTAAGCGTTATCTTTGATCAAGTGGGGCATGGCGGTTATGTACTTGGATGAAGTTGTGTCCTTGTTTGAGACTTTATCATGAAGAAAATGCATTGAATTAACTTTCTTCTCATCACGCTCAAAAGCTAATAGGATGGTCGGTTGAGATAAGAAGCAAGAAGTTACGTGTCCGTTTCGGAGAGCGGTTTGAACCGTTTTTTATGGTTTGAACCACTTTTTTGTTTGAATTTTGTGAAGGAAAACATTGTAGCTTAAGTGGTTGGAACCATAAAAAAGGTCCCAACTGCAGTTGTCAAATGGACGTGTACATTTTATTGGTTTGTTGTGTTCCAAAAGTCTCTTTTACTGCCGTTGCTTTTGGTTGTTTCTTAAACTCAAATGCATATACGGTCCTTGAGAACTATTAATTACCTTTGCAAACCTCTTGCATAAATGTCAAGACTAAAAACATAGAGATTACAAATTCAGAAATCGGCTGTAATGGTGGTGGAGGTGGATCCTAGAAAAACGGAAGTAAAATATGAATCGGGAACATGGTAATGTACTAACCTCCATGTGGTCTACTAACAGGGGATACATTTCTGCTACTAATCAAAGAAAATAGAAACTGGAAATAACTATATTCTTTGGTTGTTTGTCGGGTGAATGTAGGGTAAAGCATTAACATATTCCTTACCTCAGGGCTTTAGTAAAAGAGGCATGATTATATGGAGGGTAGCTATTCTAGCAATCTGCTGGGCTATTTGGTTAGAAAGAAATAGCAGGATTATTGAGGGCGTTCAACTAGAACCTCTGATGCTTTGGGATAAAACTAAGTATTGGGTGTCTTTGTGGGTTTATACGGACAAAGCTTTTGGCAATCCCTTGTTCTTGGATTTAGTTAGGTCCTGGACCCCTTTTCTTTAGCCCGGGTTTTGAGGAAACCTCTTCCTCTTTTTTTGTTGTGTTTATTCTCCTCTTTCTAATAAAATTTCGTTTCCTTTCAAAAAAAAAAAAGGAGGGGACAGCGTGACATATTTTGGTATACTTGAAAAGATAGAAGTAAACCTTCAAAGTTATTGTGATTGCATTTCAGGAATTTAACTGGATTCGTCTGCATTAGTTCATTATCCATGTTTACCCCTTTTAACACCAATGAATGCGAAAAGTTTCAACCTAATTCTAGCATTTGCTTGCATAACTAGGTTTTCCCAAGCTAAAGTTTGTTCGACAGAATATGGGTGGTTGTGATATTTTTTTTTGAACCTTGGGGTGGAGAAACTTGAACTCCACACCTCAAGGTGAACTCAAGTGTGACTTAACCGCTAGGCTTTACATACAATTTTTGATCGTTGTGATATTCAGTCTTTTTTTTTTCACATTTTTGCAGCTCTGTTCCATAATCATTTGGTTAGGTCTTGTTACAAAACCACCTATTTTGCTATGCTCTTTAATTGCAAGGCGTTGTCTAGCTTAGCAGAGTCTGTTCTTTCTCTGATTCGATGTTCATGCCACTTATTAAAGGAAAAAAAGCTCTTTTGTTTTTTGGCAGATAAGGATGCGGATGAGGCTGGAGTGTTTTGAAGAGTTTGGAAGTTCAAATACTCCTAGTTCAGATGTGATGGTGTTGTAACTTTTGTAGTTGTAAGTTTGGGGTATTTGTAGTGTTCTGTCTTTACTGTCGTTTTTATGGCCTTGCGCATGTTTAAAGTTTGGCACATATGGTGTTCTGGTGTTCTGTCTTTAGGCGTTTTTTTCTTTCTTTCTTTCTTTCTTTTTTTGTTTTTTATTTTTTATTTATTAGGCTGCATCTTAATAAGTTGTGTATGTATATGTGCCTGTAGTCCCTCAAAACGGACTGGTTCTTTATGTTGTTGGGTGACATTATAGATATCGAGGGTTACTCAACTAAAGATGATGAAAAACAGTATTATAGTTAGGCTAGAGATTTTAATGCAGCACCTTTGGTTTGTTAACTCTTACAACTATAATGGGACCCATCAACAAGGGACCGGCGTCGCTGTTAGGGACTTGGCTTAAAACTCTTTTTTTCTTCCAATTTTGTACATTGATAAGGAGTTAAATGGTCTTGGGCTAAGTTCGGTATTGGATTTTTTTTTTTAAGGGAAAGTTTGGTATTAGTTTTGTTTTAATGTTTGTATGCACAAAGTTTGCTAAATTTGGCAGGAAATCCCTGCAGTCTTCAATGAAGGGGCACTAGAACTTCTGAACTTGGTTCTTTTTTTCTTTATTTATTTAAATGAAGAAAATAAACTTTCCTTTAGAATTTGATCCCGTCGAGGGTATTTTTGTGTATTCACGGTTTTTGCGTGACCTTGGGTCTTGGATCCGATTTCATCCTTCATGGACCTCATTGCGTGCCAATCCAAGCCCAACCATAAAAAGGGAGAATTTTCATGAATACAATATATGTTATAAAAACCGTGCATATTTATAGTATAAATTAACATATAATATGAATGATAATATGATATAATTTTTTTTAAATATAACACAAATAAATACAAGTTTTAAAATATGACATAACATGGTTTATCAAAAAAAAAAAGAGTCATAGGCGGGAGTTTCCCTTTGGACGGTTCAAGTATTATTTTGACATTAATAGCACATATAAATAATCAGATTTTAAAGGTGAGTATACAAGGGTGTGTTATTTTTAATACAAACTAAAATTTTTTGTTGTTACTCATATAAAACTTTTTAGGATTATTTGCAGAAGCGACACATAAACAGAGATTTGTGGTACTCGGTGGTGTGTGGTGTTTTTTTTTACTCCATAAAAAGTGATGTAATGAAAGAAAGTAAAGGTGTTTAAGAAATGACGTCAATCTTTATGCCCTCTAGAGAGGCGGTATTCCTGTAAATCTCACTGAACAAAACGTAAAGTCTAGACCAAATATATCTGAATCAATCTTTCCTATAATTGTTTTTTCGAAGATTTCTGCAATAGATTACTACTTTTAATGGTAAATTTGATTAAAATGGCATCAAAATTAAAAAAAAATATGTAAAAACCTATAAAAGCAAAGAAAGATCTGGTGAGACATTTTTTTTTATAAGGTTGTTTGAGAATGTAGCTTAAAACTCTAAAATATTATAGTATAAATATATTTTTGTATAAAATTTTTATATATTACTATATTTACCATTTTAATTCATAATTTTAACTACGTTGTTCTCATTTTTTTCCACTAGAACAGGGGATCGGTTATTCAAGAAAGCCAACTAGCCGCTCGAACCTCAAGTTAATCTGTCTCTTCAGGTTTGGTAAATGTGATGAATAATTAATCCTACCTCGTTTCGGAGTTCTGACCACAGTTTTGTCTCTAACTTTAATCTCTATCTTTTCTGATGCACTTCTTTTTGGTTGGTGATCTTACCTAGGAAAAATATGCGTGAAAAAAGAATATTTTATGATCACAGACGATGACTTCTGGTCTTAGCGATCGAGGAAAATTCCAAAGAAGTGGGCTACCCGAGTCTGAAATCAAAGCCACTAAAAGCTTATGAATATTTTAGCCAGAGAAAAAGTATAAAAAAAGTTGTTGACTATTTTAGTGGAGTGGTTAGAAATGGGAATGACAAACAAACATGGGATTAAGGACCTCAAAAATTACAGTAGATTGATTAGAACACGTAATATGGTGACATCGACTTGGCGGATGGGGATTGGACTTTGGCACAACATATTGTTCCAAATCCATTGCAACTCAGTCTTTATCATTTTACAAGCAGTGAAAGATAACTTGAAGCAATGAATCTATTTCAGTTGGTCATGTCAGCTTAGCAAGTTACAAACTAATTATTTTCCTTGGCAGTTTCTTTGTCACCATTCTTTGAGTCTTTCACCGCTTTCACCTGTAATATAATAATAATAGCAGCAGCAGAAGAAGAAGAATTTTAGGGTGAAGTACCATGAATTCCTTGGCATATAGAATGCTACGAACCATCAATTTGGTCAAATCCTTGTACTTTTCTTAAACTGTATGCTACAAGTTGAGTATTTGCTTTTTCATATTTATTTTATTTTATTTTATTTTTGCTAAAGGATAGTTCTGAAAAAGGGTGACTCGAGTGGCTCTTTTGGTGCTGACGGTAATTTTTAACGAGGATTCAGTTGCCTCAATCTCATAAAAGTGCTAGTGATAAGGCTATATAAATGCAAAATTTGAGACATTCTAAATTGGTTATTATGCTGGAAGGTGCAAATTTTTATATTTAAAACCGTCAATGAAGTATTAAAACATTTGAACATAGACCCACTATAATAGTTTTTAACCATAGACCCACTGTAATAGTCTCTTACCATTAAGCCACCCAACTTGGTCATGTTTCTTACCATATTATATCATGAAAATCTCCCATAAAAAATGGTAAGACATTTGGAGAGATGCCACAAACTCATTTAATTCAAAAAACTCGAGAAGAAGAGTTTGAAGGCATAAAGCTTTTCCTACAAGATTAGCTACTTTACCAATTTGATGCCTTGAAGTTGGAAAAAAATAGGATGCAAAAGAATGGGATAAATTTTCAAAGGGCGGCCCCTATTCTTGTGATTAACAATTCAGTTTCTTTGCCAAATAAAGTCATTATTTTGCTGACATAATTGATAATGCAAGGGCCAACAAGACTTTTGTGAATATCTTTTTTCTTTTTTTGACCAATTTTAAAGCTTTTAACCTCTCAATGGCATCTCTACCGCTCTGTCCCTTCAAGAATAAGTTGAAAACGAAGAAACTCTTAGATATTTTCATATTTCTCAACAGGAAAAATGTAGGAGAAGTGGCCGCCACAAAGACTCGGTATACTAGAAGAATAACTTATTTTTGTAGTTGTCACTCGCACTAACAAAAATTTAAAAAAAGATGAACAGTCTAGGGGAAATAGAATCCAAAGAACAAATAAAGGTGACAAAAATATCTCTCATCTCCATGGTGCTGGTTGCAGAAAAAATTCAAAGAAAATATGCCACAGCCACACGAAGTATTGTCTCACTCAACAAGCAACAATTTCTCACCACAAAAAACCCCCAAAAACTAGCCCTTTTTTTATTCCTATTTTTTTTTTCAAATTTTTATAAATACAACTTCAATCAAATCTCCAAACAATCTGTAATCAACTTGCAATTAAAACACTAAATTATGAGTTGTGGTGGGCACGTGGGGATGTCCAAAATGTTGGCCCCACCACTTCATTCTTCATGTTTTATAGCCATAGTTTGATTTGTACTTCATTATAGAAAACAATTTTGTCTCTCTCCCCTAGTTGTATCTGGTCGCATAAAACCTCTCAAATTTAATAATTTAGTGGCCTAAAATAAATCTCTTATGAATCTATTATTTTATAATTAAGATATCAAATTGATGTTAATTGTGTGGTTAGAATCCAAGATATTTATTTAAAATATTGGATTCTAACAGAAACTACGAATGTTGTTTTTTTTGTCAGACCTGCCAACTGAAAATTTAGACCCACTATCCTTTATACATAGCTGCCCTATAGAGATAAGCTTTAATCTTTGATCAATGTGGTAATCCTATCAAGCACTTATGGCAACATGCTTATTGGCCAATTGTGACTTGTCTAATTTCAATGTCAAAGCCATCAAGCTTCTCCCATTTATAGAAAAAGCATTAAAAAGGTTTTCAAAGATGAAAATATTGTAACAAAATAAGTTTAAATTTTAAATTAAAATAATTAAAAGTATTACTTAGAACTAATGAATAGAATCAATTTTGATTTGAATAACATTATAACATATAAAAATTTTATACGATAATATATTCTTTCTAATACTATATATTAAGTAAAAACTTAATTATGTAATAACTAAAAAATTTTAGTCCTAACCTATACCATCAAACAAGATAGATTTTTTTAAATAAAATTCAAACTCATTTTCAAAAAGACGTGTAAGAAGCGAGATTGTTTCAAAGAAACTTGTGGCGCATTGAGAAATGAAATACCGCCATACCACCCTTAAATAAGAGTCCGTGGTATTTGCTATCTGGTTTCAATGGGTCAATCGTCAAAGCCTAAACCAAGTAAACAAATCAACAGTATCCACATTCCCCTAGGTCTATTTTTAAGTCCCCACTCATGAGCCCTAAGATGGGAGAGCAAAATGTCTTGCTCAATGAACTCTTCTCAACGAGTTGCGCCACTTGACAACTTCGTGCATAAGTTGGTTTGGACTTCTCTCTCTCTCCTGGTCTCTGGTGGGGTCCACTTTGCCTTTCTCCTCGGTTAGAGGTAAAGCAGGTTTAGGGTATTTGAAAGGGTGGTTTAGAGTGTTTGAAAAGGTGATGAGAATCATTTTTTTTGTAGCATGTGAGAGTTTTATATTGTAATATATTTTTTTATTGTTATTATAACATATGAGAGCTTTACACTGTTTACAATTAAAATTATGGTAAAAACTGAGTGATTCCACCACTGCCAAACACCTCTTATATCTAGTTTTTTGATTAGCTTATTTAACAGTTTTGATGCCCTGAATAGCTGGAAGACCACTAAAAATGGAAATTTTTGGCGACTCAACGCAAATTGCATTGTAATTGTAAGGCAAATTACGCGCTAAACGGTTATATTAGGAATAGTAGACTTTTGAGAAGATTACAAAGAAGAATTATGAAGTTGAGGAACTTAAGACCGCAAATGACAAGGAACAAAACAGTGTCTAAAATGTCTCTTATTCATATTGATATTTACAGAACGATGTTGAAAAGAAAAAAGAAGAAGATATGCAAGAGATTAGGGACTATTAGTTAGTAAAGAAAAAAAAATAAAAAAAGAAGTCAAATCAACAATATTTAGAGCCGACGAGGGAAACCAAGAATAGGCGTAGATACTTCGCTGATCTTCTGAATTATGCTTGTCTCGAGTTTCTTCAACAAATCCACAAGACCCCTTTGGTCTATAACCCCAGCTTCAGAATTCCCTGCAGATCCATCTAAAAAACTTACATTTTTCAGATGGCGGCTACTAGCGCTGACGACAAGGACCCTGTTTCAGAAAAATGGTTCTGTTGAAGATCAGAGTATTAAAAAACAAAAAAATAAAAACCCAGAAAATGATCATAGAAAGATTAATGTTTCAGAGAAGAACATACTCTCCGAGAAAATGTTTGGCTGTTGAAGATGCTGTTGGGATTGGAACACTCTTGACTTCTCGAAGAACTCGGAGTCGTTGAAGCTGGCGGGTTTGACCATGGAACTACTTGGTTCTCTTCATCCTCTTCATCCATACCATCATCGTTGTCGTCGTCGTCGTCGTCATCATCACTGTCATCATCATCATAATCATCCAGGTCTTCTTCTTGGTCGTCGTTTCGGGGTTTGTTGTCGTAGCAGCCACGAACGCAGTTGTCGCAGACGGAGACGGTTGGGCTGAGTTTTGGGCCAGAGCCGTTCCAGGGAGTCGGGGACTGACAGACGCGGCAGAGAAGAGTCCTGGAGTGTTTGGCGACGAGGAAGTTGGCGCCGTGGACTCGGGCGTCGCAGTCCCAGCAGAGGCTTGCTTGGTCCGATTCGCAGTACATCTTCGCTTGGGAATCGCAGAGCTCGCACTTCTTCATCACCCTTTTTTTTTCTCTTTTTTCTTTTTCCTTTCTATCGCTTATTATCTGCACATACACACACACACAAAAAAATAAAAAAAATCTCTGATAAGCATGTAATGGTTGTGCCCTTGACTCTGTTATTAATCCCCGTTGATGTGATTCTCTGTGTATATATAGGCATATATATATGGTGAAAAAAAGTGTGATGCAGCTCTGCTTACTTAAAGAACAATTTTTTTTTTTTCGTCTACGTTTGGTAGATGCACCATTCAGTCACTCTTGTATGATGTGCGGCATATGGGGCAATTATTTCTTTTTGGAAAAAGTAAAGAAAATACAAATTGGATAAAATATGCTTCCGAAAGGGTATTTGGAATTAGGGTAAGAATCGTTGGTTATAATTATTTTTATTATGATATGTAAAAATTTTATATTATAGTATTTTTTTTATTGTTATTACAGCGTGTAAAAGTTTTACAGTATTTACAACTAAAAAAATAATAAAAACTATTTTTACTAAACACTAGGTAAATTTTGGGTTTGATTAAAATCACAGTCTTTGATCATTCAAAATAAAACTCTATGAATAGGGTTTGTTGTCATACCGTATCATAAAATTCTCACTCTTTGTATTTCTTTTCAAAATGTATGCAAAGTCAGAGTCTTAACCGTGCCATGTCATCAAATTTTTAAGGGGAAATTTATTGCGCATTAAAACGAAGAGTACAAACTCAAAACTAAATCGAGAGACTCAACGGCACTAAAGACATGCCACCCATTTGAAATCGAATCCATCAGTACATTTAGAGAACGCTTAAAGAGGTATACGAATGTCCGATACTCGAAAACGGGAACATCCCTTGGAACCTAAGATAGAGCACAAGTAAAGCTCTTGTTGATATTAATGATGCATTACTGCCATCGATAACCCCACCTACAATTGATGTATCTGTTCAATTACTCTGGGACACCAATCTTTAGCACCGAGACCAACTATACCTCCTCTTAAAATCAAATCTGGTGGAACATAGAACTCATTTCAACACATGTCGAATAGACTTAACTGACTCTCTGAGGGTGAGAAAATCACCCCTTTATTACAACTAAACTAAATAACAAAAACAACATGATAAAAATAAAATTAACAACAACGAGGACACAATCGGACAATAAGGGTGCCACTGCCACCACCCATGTCATCAATTTTAAAACAGCAAGATTAGCAAAGTTGTTGACTTTGAAATTGTAATTTTGAAATTTATTAAAGAGGTTGCTAATCTAACATAAACTTGTGTTAGGATATTAATCCTTTTGCTCAAGAGGGGTATGAGCATAATACAAAAAAAAAAAAAAAGGACAGAAAGGAGTAGGGATTCGTTAGAGACAAAAGATGTTTCTAAGGGGAAAAGATGAGGACAGAAAGAGATAAAACAAAATAGAAAAAAAAAAAAAAAAAAAGAGAAAAAGGATTAGAAGAGCATTGGCTTGCGTCATAATCATATATAATGAGTTCATGGTGGGAATTAGGTGCGGTTCTGAAACCAAAAAAATTTTTGACACATCTGAATGGCACCTACAGCTAGTGAATGGGACAAGCCATTTGGAGAGGTCCATTGCTAACCTACCTATAACCTAATGCTATCCAGTTCCGCCCCTCCTGTCTAACAACTTGTGCTTGGCTGTGCATGTATTTGCTTAATCCTATATGCCCTTTAGACCCAAACCCAAAGAAACGACAAGCTCCTCTAAGCATATGGCTTTTTAGGGGTGTTTGGAATTTTTTAACCTATCAGTTAAAACTATAAACAGTATAAAATTTTCAATAATTATTATAAAAAGTAAAAAATTATTACAATATAAAATTTTCACATGTTATATTTTTTAAAACTTAAGACATTAGTTACAATAAAAGTTTCAAACAGAAGTTTTATTTCCTCTCCAATAGAAACACATTCGCACCCATAAGTACAATTTTTTTTTTTTTTTTTTTTTGGTTTTGGTAATGCCATTAACTTGTTGTGCACAAGTCTATGGACTATCTTGTGTAGTTCCTGGTTGTGATGATTAAGAGGGCCAGGCATACATGCAGCTTGCATAAGGATGTCATGACGTGGCAGTCTTTGATTAGGTGGTTGGAAGCTTCATGGAGATGAGTTTGAGTGGTGCATCTGAGACACATGACTAAGAAGTCACTTGTTCACTTGGAGCTTGACATACTTGTCGCCTCTAGCTATCTAGTCTAAGTAATATCTAAGATATAGATCAGAAAAATTATACGTAGAGAAAAAAAGGGAAGAAAAGAGCTTGGAGATAAAAAGTGAGATATTTCTTTTTTTTCCTTTTTTGACAAGGAAGATTTTGGTGGATTCTCAAGGATTATAGACAGATTTTGGGTTTGAAAGGTTGGATAATATTTAGTTGATCAGTACTTTGAGGATATGCTACTATATATTAGAAAATGGCACTGATGATGAAACAAATATGGTCTTATGAGCAAGCACAAAATTTATATATATTTAAAACTACTCGTGTAAAATCTTATATGCCTAAAAAGGAACAAAATTATAATAACTTAGCTGGATCGTATCAAGCAGTATCCATGATGACCATGAGTGGAACATGGCCGTTTCATGTTATATTTTCAATCTTTGCTTCTTCTTTTTTTCTTTTTCTTTTTCTTTTTTAGCTAGAAAAATCTCTAACCTAAACCCCTCTTTTCCTAGAAACGTCGGTGTCTTCAAATTCTTATTTTCAAGTTCTACAATGTGAAAAACTACACAATACTATTTTTATATAATGCATCTTTAGTGTGCACATCTTAGTGTGCATGCACCATATGGAACTCGTGTATTTATGCTAATTAAATTATCTAGTCAGGTCCAAACTTTCAACTATATTATTATATACATGTAATATTCACTTTTCTTTACGTAGAAATGCAATATTTTCTCTACCTAAAACAACCATAAACAAAAAGAATTCTGGCTGTTTCCTCTTTTTTGGCTGTCATGATCAACATCATTTTTCATAAGGAATAATTTTAAAAAAGAAGACATGAAGAAAAGTGGGGATCATTCATGGGTACGTGTCATTCTTGAGGAAATACAGGGATACAGTAGTAAATGATCTAATTTTATTTGTTTATTGTAATAAATTATCAATTTACTTAAATTTAACGTAAAAAACCTAGGTAGTTTAAAAGATCATGTAATTTTATTATATTCAAAAATTGTAATAAATAGTATATTTTGAAAGTTAATAAAGAATACACCAGGTTTTAAAATGTTTGAAATAAAATGCATATTTACTAGGTTAAATAATTTCTTTATTTTTTAATAAAGAAAATGCTATTTACTTCAAGTATTTAAAACCGTCAATTTACTTCCTTGCGTTTTTCTTTCTCCCTTTTTTTTCCTCTTGTTTAGTTTATTTTTTTCCGCTCTCCTCTTTCCTTGTAACACGTTTCCAAGATTTCTTATTTGACCTTCCTCCCCTCCCTCCAGCTACGATTTTTCTCTCTTCTTACTTCATCGTCAATTTTGCTACTTCTATCTCTATCATCAACTTTGCCGTAAAGATTTGGATCACCCCCTTTCGCTTCTAGAGCTTCCCCTTTTCTCCTTATGACTTCCCATCTTTGATGATAATTAACCTCCACGTCGAGCTATTCGTTTAGTGGACTACCAGCTTCAGGAGTTTCAGTGGTTTGTTTTCATCATTTATCTAAATTCAAAATATATATACATATATATATATATATATATCTACTGAACAGGAAAAGTAAAAATTACCCTTCATGATATTGACATGTTTATAAGAATATAATTCAAATATAGCAAATCCTTTATAGAGCATTTTAAGAATAGAAAAATTAGTAGTAATTATTGTAAAATTATTATAATGATTTTACGTTTTATTTCCCTAAATTATGTGATGATTATTGTAATAATTTTAATTTTTTATTTGTAATATATCATTAATTTATTGATAAATGCAATCTATTGTTACGGTAACTTTTTAAACACCTATTAATAAAAACATGACAACTTATAAGTTGGTGCATGATTAAGTTGGGATTAGAGTTAGTGTCCCCTTAGCATTTACTTCTTTTAACATGACTAGTATGTTGTGATACATCTAACTTATCCATTTCAATAAGAGGTAACTATATAATTTATTATATTAAGCCATTTACAAATTTAAACCCTTACCAAGTTTTTATTATTACCGTCAATAATCGGCTAGAAAAAAAAAGTGCTAAATACAGACTCTATTTCAGGCTCTTATTCAGATGCTGCCTTTCTTTGTTGACATGTTTTACCTCAATTTACTCCAACAAACACACTAAACGACAACCCATTTGTTTCAAACATATTTACGCTAGTGCCATTCCCATATTCAACGCGCATTATGATGTTGTCCTACATTTATTATTTACATTAACTCCATCGCCCTTTTGTATCCATTTTTTTAAAGTTAATTTGCTTCCATGTTTTTTTAGGGTAAATTTGCTTCCGTGTTTTGCTTAGTCGTAAATTGTAATTAAACCGCTTTAGAAAAAAAAAAGAAAGAAAGAAAGAAAGGAAGAGAAAAGAGAATGCGAAATGCCTTCATCCAAAACACAGAAATAAAAAATTTTCTTGATAACGTGGACAGAATATTAGATATTGAAACAACATCAATTTTTTCCCTCACAGAGTCGCAAATCAACTATCTTGTTGCTTTTTTTAATGAATTTCTCGTTATTATCGTTGTTTATGAAAAATAAAGATTACAATAAATTAAGGTGGCACATGTCAATAAAGATTGCATCCAAATAAGAGTCTGAAATAGAGCCTTTATTTAACACTCCTCTAGATAAAATAGGAGAGGAGGAGGGAGATATCACATTTAGTAGAAGAATAAAAATTAATAGCATAATTTAAGAGAAAGGAAATTAACAGCATATTTTGGATCCAAATTTAAAATAATTCCAAAAAACACCCTCATCACCCCTCCATGCCGCCCATGCGCCTCCAACGTTTACTCACGCGTTGCCGTCCCACGACACCACCGCTACAGGTTAACTCGCTAGGCTCCTATTTATCAAACTCCGACAAATCGCCGTCGAAAAGCTTTGAACCAGCCTTCTTTGTCGTCTGCTACTCCTCTGCCGTTAAAACTGATTCCCATCAACTCATAACTACTCGGACATCAAAACTGCAGGACTTGTGGATCGTAAAACCACCTCATTCTCTGCCACTCACCGCCCAAAAATCCATGATCGACAACCGTTTTCACGCTTCCATCTACAATGGGAGACATGTCCGCCCTGTGATAGTTGGAGAGAGAGATATATCACTGTCAAAAGCATTTGAGAGGAAGCAAGGACGGTGATGTGCCGACGATCATCCTAATGAGAGAGAGGTGATCAACAGAGAAGAAAGAGAGAGGATGGGGGGTAGTTTAGAGATTTTGAGGACAAAATTACTGAATTGTAATTATTTACAATGTATTTTTAAATATATAAAAGAAAGAATGCACCTTTTGATCATCCTTCGAATAGTTGCTGAGTGTCGATTAATTCATTTTCTTTCTTTTTGTTTCTCCCTCTTTCTTTCTTTCATATTCTTTTTTCCTTCTTCTTGCTTTGCTCTGTTCAATCCCTCTCCCTTTTTTTTCGTTTTTCTTTTTTTTTTTTCATCATTTCAACCTTATATGTATATTTAAGATGTGTCTATTATGTTATATTTATTATATTATATACTTTTATATTATTATATTTTAATTTTAAATGTGTCTATGTATCTATTACCGATCATCCTATAATAATAGTAATAATAATAAGTGTTTCTGATTTGTTAAAAAAATATTATAAGCTACAATTTTATTTTATTTTTTGAAAGCAAACTGACTTTCATTCAATACTCAAAATGTCTGAAGTTTCAAATGAACTAATAAAAACGGGACTGAGTTAAAACAAGACAAATCAGGAGTATTAGACATAGTATATTTAGCCAAAGAGTGGGCTACACCATTCCCTTCTTGGAAGATATAGCAGACATCGCCACTCCTAGTATAAACTAAAACATCTCGAATGTCTTCAATGACATTAGATTCATGAGCATAAGAATCTGGAACCTGCACATCTTTAAAAGCGTTATACGCATCCGTCTCAATGCTCCACTCAAGAAATCCACGGATATGGCAAGCCACACCCCCTCCCCAACCACCAAGCGCTCGCCTAGCTGTGGAGACAGCCGCCCGCAAATCCGTTTAGACATAGTACAAATGATTGTTCCCCGATCATCCCTCGCTACCACTCCAATGCCAATAAAATCCGTCACCTCGTTGACTGCTGCATCCACATTAATTTTTATCTTACCAGCAGCTGGCGGTTTCCAACCATGCCTTACCAATCTCCTTTCCTTACTTGTCCTTGCCTCTAGGCCATTTGCCATTGCATAATCACCACACAATCGGCCCGATAAGCTCACCACCTCCCCTGCCTTGTAGGCTCTTCATTCAAAGACCCATTTGTTCCTAGTCAGCCAAATGCTCCATGTGTTCATACAAAATTTAGCCACGTCCTCTTTCTTCCCCATCTTTGCAATATGGATACACATTTCACAAAAAAGGACCCCCTTTGAATGACTTAAATAAAGGCCAGATAGCCATATAGCTCCGTACTTCTTGCTCCTCAGAGCAGCACCATTATGCATGAGAAGTGTCTTCTAAATCCTCCTCACATTTTGCGCATAAGCTGCAATTTCCCATAAAATAGTGGGCCAGGGGTGAAGTGGGCCTAATTATTCAAGAGGTAGCTTTTCGTTGTGGCCCATAGTCGCAGGCGCATCAAAGGCCCATGTCAGCTTAATCCATCGCTATATATGGAGTCAGTAAGCTGACATTGTCTTACTATTTTTTCTTGACAATTTATATATATTGTCCCAATATCTTATTTTTAAGAATACATTTCGAATTTTTCTTAAAAAAAATTATATATCATACCATACTTTTAAAAATTGTATTTATTTATGCTACATTTAAAAAATTTATACCATACTATTATTTATATTACATTTTAAGTTATGTCATAAATAAAATGTGTTGGCTTTATAAAAAGTAAATCTTAAAAAATAATATTTATAAAAGTTTCCCATTTTTCTAGTTTTTAAATTGTTATTCAAGATGGGAATGGCTCTATTACAAGTTCAAAATTGTTGGAAAATCAACATCAAATTAAATTGAAAGAAAATACTAAAGAAGGAAGTTATGATAATGAAAGAATGTTTATTATATGTGTGTGAATTAAAGAAGTAATAGACGGAAAGGTTTATGCTAGGTTCGATTCTTAATGAGGTAGATCTGCAATCGGTAAGAATATTAGAATTATCGAAATTGAGAATCCCATAGATTTAAGTCCACATAAAACTCCATATATAATAAACAATTCTAGTAAATGACAACACAAACTAATAATGAAAAAGGAACCAAAACACTCCAACAATTCAGGACAAAACCACCATAATTGCAAACCAAACACAGAAAAATATAAGAAGACACATAAAAACTTTTTTAAAACCTGACGACAAGACCACAAGGAATAGCGGCAAATCCCGAGCATGGCGATGCTAGAGCGCCACAACCGCAGTCACCAAAACTCAAATTCTTCACATCCTAAGAAACCCATCATTATGCAGATAAAAAACGCTGAAATATCTCAGACTCCGAACTCTGGATGCACTGAGACAGATCCTCCAAAACCTCCATGCTTCATCTTATCGTCAATTCACCCTTGTTAGTTGCTCCACACCATATCCTGTCACCGCCATGAAGAAGCCCACAACCAAACAAGCTTGGGGTGTTAGAAACCAAAACAAACCAGAATTCTACCAAGATCGTTTATGTTAAATCATTGAGAGAAATAATTCTAAATTGCAGAAGCGTACCTTGATTCATGATCTTGGATTGTTGTGGGTTATTACCTTCCAATCCAATATGTGCTCCTGGAGATTTTCTTTAAAGATGGGATTTCAGAGAAAACAAGAAGAAAAGAATGATACGTACGTCTGGATTGGGGACCATAACCAGAATAAATAACTTTAGTTATTTTAATATATTTTCAGTTTTGCCCATCATAAAATTTAGAAATTACAAATTGGTATCTACACATATATTATTAATAATAATGACCCATACTTTATATTAATACCCAAAAGCCTTTTAACTTTATCTTAATTATATCACTTTAATTTAGGCTTACCTTAAGATAGTATTAAACAACACATTTAAATACATATGTAGACCCACATGAAAATTTAATTTCCAACAATCTCCCACTTGAGCCACATATGTTTCTTTGCAAAAAATGTGTTTACCTTAGTGAGCTCAACTTTTGCTATCACAAATAAGGGTATTCCTGAACAATCTTGTCCATTGATCATACCAACATAGGACCAAAGCGGTCTTTGTCACAAATATAAAGTAACTAAACCCATCAATGATCACACATATCGATATAACCAAATGACATAGATCAAGTATGGATGTGTAGCATGAAAATTACATGCAAAGTGATATAAACATGTCTATTTTCAACTGGTCTTACCTTATACCTTAATGAGATCAAAACTGTACCAAAATCAGAGTGTGTGTAAACTGTATTCTTTATTTCTGCAGAAAACATATACAAACACACAATGTCTATATATAAAGAAAATTAGCATTCAAATACAAACTCCCACTAAAACTGCATATCATCAAATAACTGAACACCCATGTGAGCAGTGTGCTCATAAAAGACCTTGGGTGGAAGCCCTTTTGTAAGCGGATCCGCTATCATGGAGTTTGTACTAATATGCTCTATAGACACCTGACCACTCTAAACTCTTTCTTTAACAACAAGAAACTTAATCTCTATATGCTTTGACTTTGAAGAGCTCCTGTTGTTGTTGGAATATAAGACTGCAGATTTATTGTCATAAAACAACTTAAGTGGTATTTCTATACTTTTCACAATTCGCAGTCTAGTGACAAAGTGTCGCAGCCATATTCCATGATTGGATACCTCATAACATGCTATAAATTCTGCCTCCATAGTGGAAGAAGCTATGAGTGACTGCTTAGCACTCCTCCAAGAAATAGCTCCTCCAGCAAGCAAAAAAATATAGCCCGAAGTGGATCAACGACTATCTTGACATCCAGCAAAATCTGAATCCGAATAACCAATGATCTCGAGTTGGTCTGACCTTCTATATGTAAGCATGTGATCTTTTGTTCTCTGTAAATATTGCATAACCCGTTTGGCTGCTTTCCAATGATCCATTCCAGGGTTACTCAAATATCTGCCCAACAATCCAACAATGTATGCTATATCTGGACGAGTACAAACTTGAGCATACATTAGACTCCCAACAGCTGATGTATATGGGATCTTTTCCATTTCCTTAACCTCAAGGTCGTTCTTAGGACACTGACTTAAACTGAACTTATCTCCTTTAGCCACAGGGGTATATCCTGGTTTACAATCCTGCATGCCAAATCTTTTAAGCACCTTTTCGATATAGCTCTTTTATGATAACCCAAGTATACCCCGAGAGCGATCTCGGTGTATTTTAATTCCTAACACAAAAGAGGCGTCACCAAGATCTTTCATTTCAAATTTCTTTGATAGAAATCTCTTGGTTTCGTGCAATAAGCCTATATCATTGGTGGCAAGCAGTATACCGTCAACATACAATACCAGGAGAATACACTTACTCCCACTGAACTTATGGTATATACAGTCATCTACAGTGTTCATCTTGAAACCGAATGAGACTATCACTTGATGAAATTTGTAATACCATTGACGAGAAGCTTGCTTAAGCCCCTAAATGGATTTCTTTAATTTGCAAACCATCTTCTTTGAGTCTCCCGACTCAAAGTTTTCTGACTGCACCATATAGATCGTTTCATCAATGTCGCCATTTAGAAATGCCGTCTTAACATCTATCTGATGTAGCTCAAGATCAAAATGCGCTACAAGTGCCATAATTGTCCTAAAAGAGTCTTTCGTTGAAACCGGAGAGAAAGTCTCTTTATAATCAATACCTTCCTTTTGAGGAAAGCCTTTAGTGACAAGACGAGCCTTATATCGCTCTATATCACCCTTTGAATCCTTCTTGGTTTTAAATATCCATTTACAACCAATGGGCTTCACACCTTCAGGCAATGGAACGAGATCCCAAACGTTATTGTCCTTCATAAACTTTATCTCATCCTTCATGGCATCCATCCACTTTTGAGAGTTTGAACTATGCATGGCTTGACGGACATTGATCAGATCATCATCCATCAATCCAACACTTTCCTCATGTTCTTAGAGAAATACTATGTAATCATCCGGAATAACACTTCTCCTCTCTCTAGTGGATCTCCTTAATGACACAAGTTCCTGAGGTTTTGGTTCTTGAGGTTGTTGAGCTTGTACCTGAAGGGGTTGAACGACTATGTCTGGTTGTTCTTGATATGCAATTTGATCAACGTCAGGGATAGCAGCCTAAACATTATCAAAAGCAATTGTAGGAATAGGAACCAATCCCTCTTGTACAAAAGAAACAGGATCAAATTCATCCTTAAAGACAAAGTCTCTAACCTTATTTCTCCCCCCAAACTCAACATCCTCAAAGAATGTTGCAATTCCCGTCTCAAAAATAGCCTTAGTAGTGGGATTATAAAATTTGTAACCCCTTGATCATTTAGAGTATCCAATGAAATAGCAGCTCACTGTCTTGAAGTCCAATTTCTTTTCATTGGGCCTATAAGGCCTTGCTTCTGCTGGACAACCCCAAGTATATAAATGCTTCAGACTAGGCCTTTTGCCAGTCCAAAGCTCATAAGGTGTTTTAGCTGATGCTTTTGTTGGTACTCTGTTGAGAATGTAAGCTGCAGTCTTTAGTGCTTCATCCCAGAGGGATTCAGGTAAGGTGGAATGACAAATCATACTCCTCACCATGTCCTTAAGTGTTTGGTTTCGTCTCTCAGCTACACCATTCATGCTAGGTGAACCTGGCATGGTATATTGAGGGACTATCCCGCATTCCTCTAGGAATTTAGCAAAAGGTCATGGACGTTGTTCACTTGATCCGTCATATCTGCCATAGTACTCACCACCACGGTCAGATCTAACGCCCTTAATTCTTTTACTGAGTTGAAGCTCAACCTCAGCCTTATATGACTTGAACACGTCCAAAGTCTGTAACTTCTCATGTATGAGATATAGGTAGCCATACTGGGAGTAATCGTCTATGAACGATACAAAATATTGTTGACCATTCTATGAAGCCATAGGAAATGGTCCACAAATATCCGTATGTATCAATTCTAAGACATTCGTAGCTCTATTGGCACCCAATCCCCTTTTGTTTGTCTGTGTCCCTTTAATACAATTAACACATGTTTCAAAATTTGTAAAATTGAGGGAATTAAGAATTCCATCTGACACAAGTTTTCCATCATTTTTCTTGAAATATGTCCTAATCTCTTATGCCATAATACAACGAATTCTCATCGGTTAATTTACGTTTTATGCCACGAGAACTAACATGTAAGTTTTCATTAAAAGAAGCAACTGTATCAAGTAAATATAGGTTATCTTGAAACGATAAAGAACCGGTACCAACAACATTTGAATTTAAAGAAAGACTAAACTGACTATTTCTAAATGAAAAACAGTATCTAGATTGTCCAAAGCAGAAATAGAAATTAAATTCTGCCTAAACGACGGTACAACAAAAGTGTCTTTCAAATCTAAATAATAACCAGAACTTATTAATAACCTAAAATGCCCTATTGCTTCAACTTCTACCGATTTGCCATCTCCTATATAGATGAATCTTTCAGCATCAATTGGTTTTCGGTAGCTCAGGCAACCCTGCATAGACACACTTATATGAGTAATGGCACCTGAATGAATCCACCAAGTGTGTCTTGGCACTGAAGTTAAATTAACCTCAGAACAAACCAAATTGAGAAGCATACCTTTCTTTGCACGCCAAGCATGATACTTGGTGCAGACCTTCTTCATGTGTCCAGGTTTACCACAAAAGAAACAAGCAACATTTTCATCATTTTTATCCTTATCTTGTTTCTTTTGTGCTGGACCTTTAGCAGCTTCATTACTTTTCTTTCTTTTCTTCTTCTTGTCCTTAGAAGTGCTAGCCAAGTGAGCACTTTTAGTCTTCTCTTGTTTCAGTCTTTCTTCCTCTTGCACACAATAAGAAATTAACTCATTAAGAGTCCATTTCTCTTTTTGGCAGTTGTAACTGATCTTGAATTGGCTGAATTGTGCAGGAAGAGAAATCAAGACAAGATGCACTAGAAGATCCTTAGAAATTTCCAAATCTAGTGTCTTTAATCTTGAAGCCCGATGAGACATTTCCATAATGTACTCCCTTATGTTTCCTTTTGCTTTGTACCTCATTGAAATCAGGCTCGCCAAAAGCGTGCTTGTTTCAGCCTTATCATTCTTTGCAAAGCATTTCTCAATGGCCTCAAGGAAACCCTTGGTAGTAGTGACCTCATCAGGGACAGTGCCCCTAAAGACTCTCTTAATAATCATCAGACTCATTATGTTAGAACGATCCCATCTTTCAAGTTCCTTTTTATCCTCAGCGGAACTAGAATCTGTAATAGTGGGACGTTCAACCCTTATGGCTAAGTCCAGATCTAGGCAACCGAGAACGATCAACACATTCTCTTTCCAGTCCTTGAAGTTAGTCCCATTCAACACAGGAATGGAATTAACACTTGTAGATATCGAGGAAGATGATGCTACAACTGAACAAAGAATAAAATCACATATTCACATAAGAGTTCACATTAAACAACCAATAAAATTCAAACAATGATTAATCCCATCACAAGAAACCTGTAACAACATTAATATTTAGTCTTTGGATAGAAATATTAACTTATAAGTGGTATTCTTGGTGTAGTGATCAAATATTAACAATAAATCATATCAAATAATAAGCTAATCTTTGGATCTACTTATTATTTATATGCCAAAAATAACCATATAATTGTTACATATCACTACAAGAAATTTCACCTTTAACAACTAATTTTTCAGTCGCAAAAAGTTTGAATTTAGTCGTAGAATACTTTGCGCAACTAAAAATTTTTAGTCGCCCCTTGGTCACTAAATGTTGGTCGTAGAAAGTCTTTTACAACTAAAATTTTGTTGTCACTAAATTTTCATGATTTTTGCGACCAAAAAATTAGTTGCAAAAAAGTTTTTAATTAGTCACAAGAAAATTTAGAGCGCATCAAAATTTACATTACAAGAGACTAAATCACTTTTTGCTGACTACATGAAAGTTAATTGACGACTAATAAATAGTTGTTGTTAAAAAATTATTAGACATATAGTGACTAACTTTTTAGTCACTAGAAGAACAATTTAGTGACCATTAGTTAGTCATTGAAGTCTTTCATTTTCAACTTTATAGTGACCGATAATTAGTCATTGAATGATTTGATTGTCAATTTTGAGTGACTAAAAGTAATTTATTTTTTGAATATTTTATTTATATCATTTAAATCTAGAGAGAAGATCTTGAAATTGAATGGCACAACCATAAAATTGATTGTCAAAATGAATATTTGAATGGGGATATCATAGATTCAATATAACTACATGCAATCTCAATAAAATTTGAATTAAATATCCATACATTATAACAATTATCACTCAAAGATAATTAAAAAAAAAATAGACAAGAGTGAATATCACTCATTGGGTGCATAATGTAGTGGTGAGAGCTGCAATGATTGAACCAAAATAAAGAATCCTCATCCAATTTATGATCGGAGTGACTAAAAGTCTGAGACATCTCATGCCGCTGCTTTTCAAATCCGCTCAACAATCTTGTCCTGCTCTTATTGTATCTCTAATTAAGATGAAAAGTCTGGTTTGACAAGTTACAATATTAGAGATATTAAGAAACAAGAGACAAGAGACAAGTTACATGGCATAATTAAAAAGAATACAATTCTAGAAGTGATAGTTCTTAGAACTTTAGATGAGATAACTTACATCAGTTAAAGGATTGGATGTGCTCCACTTCCCAACTCATATTTCCTTCCACTGTTCCACAAGATTTGTACTGTAGTAGGTTACAGAGTAAAGTAAAGGCAAAAATCAACGAAAAAAGAAAACAAAAAGGAAAAGATGACGATAGGTTAGAATGATTTACAGGACTTCAGTTCATGTACATTAAAAAAAGAACTGAGAGAAGTAAAATGACAAAATGGAAGTTTTTCTGGAAAGTTTGATAAGCCTTGGCAAGAACTCTCCTCCGACTCTTTGCAGAGAAACAGAGGCGAAAATAGAGCGCACATCAACTGCAAGGATTGCAGCATCGATCATCAATTTCTATGCTCCTCATTTGTCCTCTGTCATAAAATGATAAAGAAACATCAGAGAAATAAAATTGAATATAGAAATATGAAGAATGCTTACTAATGCTGAGGAGGGATGGTGGTTACCGTAAATGAAGGGAGACAAATTGAGGGAGAATATATGAAACATGTTTGGAAATCTGTGTGGAGGTTAGCGCCATTTTCTTCCTTTTCAAAAACTAAATTCATTTTAGAGGCAAAAACAGCCGCCAAAAATTTTTCATATATCTTCCTCCCAAATTTTAAAAAGTAAATTTAACTTTCAAACACTTCATTCTTTTAAATAAAAGAATAAAATCACACACACCCCCATATATATATATATATAATTATAGAAGATAAATAAAATGGTATATACTTCCATACTTTTAGTTTTTTTTTTTTTTGGTTTGGAAAGGACCATACTTTTACTTTTTCGCGAACATATAAACTAGTAATAATTATATTGTTAATAATAATAAAAATATGAATAACAATTCTAATTTATACTCGTAACCAAAAAAATACTAATTTATAGAAAGTTGTATTATTTTAAACAGAAATTTTTAATTCTAAAACAAATCTCTTAGTATTTTCTATTTATACTTGTAATTACTTTTACAATTTTCCTACTCTTGAAAATAATCTTACATACAAAAGATTTCTTTTTATTTAATTTTTAAAATTTATTATGTATCTCTAAATTTTGAAATTTTAGGAACAGAACAAGAAATTTTCAATAGACATATGAACTAATAACCCATTAGCTGAAAATATTTTAAAATTCTTTTTTTAAAAATTTATTTTCACATCTAATGATAAGATTAGAGTATTTGAGATCGATGAAAATTCCACAATTAAACTTACTTACAGTCCATCACCAAATTTAGAGATAGTAATTTCTCTTTAAAAGGTCTATTGTTTCAATAATGAAAATGCTTGATTATAACACATACAAATATAGTATCATTTAGTCACCTATCTAACCAAATGACCAAAGGTTTTTTTGTTTTTTAAAGTTTGGAATGATGTCTTTGATTCAAGAATATATTTTTTCTGTATATATTTTAATCTATGGTTGGTAGAATACAAAACAAACGAGAATTGATAATAGAGTACAATTACTAGATACCTGTTGATTTTTTTTTTTTTTGTAAATGCTTTTTATTTACGCATTCATTTATATTTTTAACTTACTAACACAATTATATATCAATCTTAATGAAAAAGTTTGAAGGAGTATACATATAACTAGGAATTTTCTAAAATGAAAATAATTAATCTCTAATGAATGAAAAAGAGAAGAACAATCTAGAACATTGAAGCAAAATTGAAAAAAAGGGGAAACTGAAAAACCATTTTTTGAATTATATTTAAGCGTATATTTAAATTCTACATCTCTTGGTTTCATGTGTGGATGACTAAGTAGCCAGTTGTATAATAATTTTGAACTAAAAACAACATACTTTCTACATTATTTTTATTTATTATTTTTTTGCGACTAAATTTTAGACACCAAAAGGCGCATTTAGAGACTAAAAGCATTTAGTTACCAAAAGTGTAGTGTTTTGTGACTGATATTTTAGTCATAAAAAGTAGCTAACTTTTACCAACTAAAGTTTGGTCGTTACTTGTTATTTTCAAAGACTAAATTAATTGAGTTATAAAAACTTAGTCTTCCCTCCATTTTTAATATTTGGTGCCAAAGTTTTTTGTGACTAAAAACACATTTAGTCGATAAATTTACCTTTTTCGACTAAAAGGTTAGTCATTAATAAACTTAGGACTAAAAATTATGTAAGGTTTTACTAAATAATTTGGTGACTAAAGTTTAGTTGCTAAAAGATAGATTTAGTAACTAGAAGTTTTTAGTCTCTAAAAGTTTAGTCGTTAAAAGTGCAATTTCTTGTAGTGTATTTATCACCATAGGTATGAATTTAATTCGGCCAAATATTAAGCTTCCTTTGGGCCGATTAATATTCGCATGAATTAAATTCACACAACCAACTTAATATCACAAATTAATTAGCATCCACAAAATAGGCTACTTTGGCAGCTTATTGGTTCAATTAATTAATTTGATAATATTAATAATCCAAAAACACAATTTGAATTTAAAGTTGCACCCAAAATTGACCCAAAATAAAAATTAAAAAAATAAAAATAAAAAAGTCAACTAGGTCAATGGTCAACGGTCAAAGTTGACCGTTGACCATTGACCGGGTCATAAGGGGATCTGGGTTGGGTTGTGGACCGAGTCAGGCTAACCCAACCCGGATCCACTTCCAGGCCCCCCTTTCTCCTTTTTTTTATTTTTTTTTAAATCTCGGGTCACCCAGGGGTTGAGCCCTGGGTGTCCAACTGGTCACGGGCCTCTTTGGCCTGTGCATGCAGTTGCAAGTTCTGGGCCGAAGCCCAGAACCTTCCTCACTCCCAGGGGTCACGACCCCCCTGGGTATCGACGCCGGCGGCCGCAACTCTGCTCGCCGGTGGAACGTGACGGCCGCACCCAGAAGGAGTCGGTGCCAGCGGCGGAACAGCAAGCCGCCGGCGAAATCCAAAAACAGCCGCCCTCTTTCCCTTTGGCGAAACTCAGCAGGGCCAGCTGAGCAGCCGCTTTTGGCCGCTGTTTCCAATCCTTCGTCGTGGCCAGAGATCGCCGCTCTTCCTTTCCGGCCAGGCCTGAGGTTCTCGGCCGAAGTTCCTTGCCAGTGGCAGTGAGATTGCCACCGGTAGTCTGACGGGTTACTTAACCCATATGCATGACGATTTCAAAGAAATCGAAAAATCAAATATGCAATACTTGATTCATCAATTTTTTTAAATTGAATGCAGCCTTTACTCGAAAGAAGACAAAAACAAAGTCAACGATTCTTGATTCCATAACGAAAGGAAAGAAAAACAAAAGTTCAACAATTTTGCACAGCAACCATATTTAATTCCACAGACGTACGTACACATATCCATATTGAACAAAAACAGAATAAACCTTATTCAACCGAACCTTATTCAACCGGAACTTTTGAGAAAAAATTTTCAATAATTCAACATGAAACCTCTCTGATGTCATTTGTTAAAAACCAAAACAAATCAGAATTCTACCAAGATCGTTCATGTTAAATCATTAAGAGAAATAATTCTAAATTGCAGAAGAGTACCTTGATTCATGATCTTGGATTGTTGTGGGTTATTGCCTTCCAATCCAATACGTACTCCTAGAGATTTTCTTTGAAGATGGAATTTCAGATAAAACAGGAAGAAAAGAATGATACGTACGCCTGGATTGGAGACCATAACCAGAATAAATAACTTTAGTTATTTTAATGTATTTTTAGTTTTGCCCATCATAAAATCTGAAAATTAAAAATTGGTATATATACATATATTATTAATAACAATGACCCATACTTTATATTAATACCCAAAAGCCTTTCAACTTTATCTTAATTATATCACTTTAATTTAGGCTTACCTTAAGATAGCATTAAACAACACATTTAAATACATATGTAGGCCCACATGAAAAATTAATTTCCAACATGGGACCATATTTTACGGCTAGGAGTCCAACAAAGTGCCTAGAGGTGATAGTGGAGCTCCGATTGTCCTTCTCTTCGAATCTCCAATTCATTCATTCTTCTTCTTCTTCTTCTTTTCTTTTCCTTTCGTGTAACATGCTTCAAAGTGCATCTCAATTGAATGTAAAACCTCTATGCTAATCCAGACGTCAAAACGGGCGTGTCTAGTGGGTTGGCATAGGTACGGTATGTTAAAAAAGTAAGCATAACACAATATGTGGCATAATTATTAACATAAACCCATCTCATCATGTTTATTAAACGGGTCGGGATTTATGCGATTTTTAAGCATGAAGCAAGCTAAGGGGTATAACTGGTTAAAAGCACGGCATGGGCACAAACATTGACAGATAAGCGGCACAACAATTGCACGACATTATTACTGTTTTATTACATAATTCTAACAGTTTTCTTATAAAAATTATAATATACTATATTTTTGTAAACAAGATTTTATCTCATTTGAATTTTTTCTATACCTTACTTCATTATAAGACAAAATTTTAATTGTGTCTAATACTTATGTTCTTCTTTACGTAATTTTGCTATAAGACATGATTAAAGCATGAGTATGTTAAGGGCATAATACAAATATAAATAGGTCATGAGCCAGGCTTAACGCGGTAAATAAAAAATAAGCATAGCCCAACAAAATGCAATTAATAAATGGACCGATACAGGTACTGTCCAAAGTACGTTTGAACCCAATTTAAACAGGTTAGGCTGCGCGGAACATGCTCTACACGTTTGACATCTCTAAATGCCAATACTAGAACTTCATATGGAAGTAAGAAAATTATTCTCCAATATAGTGTTGTCCTTAATTTTAAATTTCATACATGCTATACTTGGTGTTGAATTCAAATTTGACACCTATAATACAATAATTTTCAAATTTGGCATTGGATTATTATTTATTAATAAAAATTCTTTTTATCCTTTTGGGGTTAAAACCCCATTACTCACAAAATAGTGGGTCATGGTTTAGTTTATAGTGTACTTTTTAGATTGAAACCCAATGTTTTTGTGAGTAGTAGGATTTTAATTAATGGAGTTAAATAGGAGTGTTTCTTTATTAATTGTTGATCATTTCATTTAATAATTACAAAATTTCTACTTTTAATTTTTTTTTACAAGGTGAAAGGTTATAAATTTATTTCAAAAAGTTGTAGATATAACAACTGAAATCACGCTAATTACCTTGGACAGGACATAATAGAACAACTTAGTATAAATTTTTTCTCGCAACAAATATAATATTAACCTTAGTTTTTCCATTAGAGATGGTGTAACAATAAAAACACACTTTAGTCTTTTAGCATTAGTATACAACTAACCCCTCTTATCAATCTAGCTAGTTATTGGGAGTGGCTTTGTGAAAGTCAGTTTTTGACTTTCCATATTGAAAACCTTCAAGGCTTTCTAAGATAAAAGCTTACAGTTAACACCATAAAATGTGGCTTTTTAAAAAACTATTTTGAGAAGGCATTACAATTTTAAAAAGATGTCGTAAACTTCATTCTAATAGTTAATTTCAACAAATAATAGAAAAATTAATTTTTTTTGTCCCATTGGGTTCTTAGAAAAATACGTAATTTCACAAGCAAAAAGTATATGTAAAAAGTAACGCCAACCCATTATTTGCATATGATTATCTGGATCTATGTAAGCTGTCTGTCTCCAAATACACTTTATAGATTGAAAATGGAAATTAATGAAGTAATTAAGTCAATTAAGATCGAAGCTGACACAATTAACCATCGTGATTGTACGTTCATCATTGTTAATATATATCTACTTTTCCTTTTGTTTTCTTGCAATCACGATTGAATAATATCCCATTTCCTTTTATTTGCTTTTGTTGTCGTGCCATAGTTGAGTTTCCCTTCTTTTTAGCAAGTGGGCGGTGGGAGGAAGAAAGGGATTTGCAATGTACAAAGCAACAAGTTTTTCTCTAAAGATCACAATACAAAAGAATGGCAAGGACCCGTGACCAAAAAAAACAGAAAAAAAAGATACAAGAGAAAAGAAAAGATGCCCTCGAACAACACGAGACCTTACCATGAAAAGGAAGACAGATCAAAAGAAAAAAAGACTTAAGAACGAAAAGTAAAGGAAATCACATCATGATTAAAGATCTCCTATCAAAGCTTCTTTCAACAACTCATTTGAGCTTTGCATCAAAGCAGGGCTCAACCTAAACATGAGAGTACAAAACTCCATCTCATTCAAGTTTCCATCTCCATCCAAATCACCTTCCTTAAGCATGCACGTTACCTCTTCATCGCTCAAGCCTTGCAAGCCCAACAAATCCGAGCTCCTTTTCAAGCTCTCAAACGTGATCACTCCTTTCTCTGCGTCCATTAGCAACTGAAACCCGTTACAAAGCTCCTTCATGAACCCTTCAGCCCCCAGCTTCTCCACCATCTTCGGAAAGAAATCTTCGAACATTATCAGACCGTTTTGAAACGCCATTGTAGAGATAAAAAAAATAATGAAAAATTTAAGCTACGTACGTAAAAAGTTTTATCTTATAGTAGGTCTTGTTGAAAGGAAAGTTCTTTGGTGGAAAAATGGATTGATGGGGGTTCTATTATATATGGACACAAAAAGGGATGTGTAAAGAAATTGTTGGGAAAAATACGAGGAAGTTTTCGAGGAAAGAGAGGCCGCAAAAGATGAGAACAAAGGTACAGATTCATAAAAGGAGTTTGCTTCTTCAAGGGGGAGTTGTTGGCGGGGATTTTATTTTTTGCTTTGATCTTTAGTCCGTCTCATGTCTCGAGAGAGATTAGTCTAATTTCCACGAAGTTGCATGGAAAGGTACCGGATCACAATGATCATATGACAGGCATTTTCCTCAGGAAAGTGATACACGCACACGCATAATATATATGTATATAATTATATCTATTTGTTACCTATTGGATTAGCTTCGGGACAAACCACTCCTTCTTTGAGTCAGCGGTTAGCTAGATATGGCATAGGTTTGCCGCATATTAGTTAATCTGCTTGAATAATTGATTATGGACGAACTATGTAAATATATATATATATATATAAATATATTTATATATATATATGGAGATACATATTTTTTTAATTAAAATTAGTAGATACATATCTAGAATTACAAAGAAAAAATAATATAAGTGTTTTTAGCAACGTAGTTAGAACCAAAAGTTAGAACGATTGTATTATAACATGTGAGAGTTTTATACTGTAGCATATAGTATGTGAGAGCTTCACATTGCAACAATTGGAACAAAATTTAGTTAACAATGTTACCAAATACTTTTTACATAATTTATAAGTGATTACTGAAATAAATTAACAGCGAGGTTTGAACAAGTTTAAAAGAATGTATTAGAAAATATATAAAACCCCCAACTAGTTGATCAAACCACAATTCAATAGAGTGCTCGTTTCCACCTTTTGAACTGAGGTCAAAACTGAAAAATGTTGAAGTCTTGAAATCTTCTAAGGAAAAAACCAATAACGAAAATAGTTTGAACCAAAAAGCTTTTGTCCGAACAGGTGAAACAAGTAGAGTATTGGATCATCAGCAAAGGTACTGCCGTGATCAACAGCCTTATTGGCTGGGAGCGAGTTGCTTCGGCCTGCCATGCATTACATGAAAATACTACTGGCACTTGGCAGGAAGCGTTGGACTTACATGACACGAAAATTATACGCTCTTTCCCTTCATTTCATCAACTCTTATCTTAAAAAGTTGTCGTTCCCGTACGAATCACGGGTCTTATATGATGGAGTCCGATAACGGATGGTGATCAATTTGGAGTTATTCTGAGGAATTCCCTAAAAGAAAAATGACGTCCAAATTTATGTCATGCATGTTGAAAATTTGATTTTGTGACATACAAATAGATTACTCAAGGTCAACAAAATATGACGTAGATCCGACTCACACAAATTGTGATATGAATTAAAAACATATTTAGAAATTTTGACATATATACTACCTAATTAATTTTCTCAAAAAATTGATTTGGGTCCAAAACTGGAAACTCATATGTGGATGCTCTAGTTTTGGAAAACGGCTACAATGCAACACACTTTGCGTTGAAGGATCAAGGGAAGAAATTTCAAGGAAACCCCACTTTTGGAAGGTGGATTAATATTGATGGAGCCCTATTTCTTTTTGCAACCGACATCACATATAAATTAACGAAGAGATTTGAAATATGACTGCACCATAAGGTTCACATCTAACGACTGCCGCTTTGTTATAGAAGCTTTCCTTAGTCACTAATTAACAAAAAGCATCTTTCAAGATGAAGGAATCGAATCTGGTTGTGACGTGCCGAGCCTTGTAGAACAAAGACGTATAATAATAATAATAATTATTATTATTATAATAATAATAATTATTATTATTATTATTTTCTTTTGAATAATTTTATATAATTTAATAAGATTACAATTTTGTTATTAATAAAATAATAGATTTTAACTTAAAAAATATACTATATATTAAATTAATACTTATAATTTTATAAGTAATAGAGTTTTGATTTTATAATAATAAAGAAGGTTTTTCTTTATTTTGATGGAAGGAGTTGACGGCCGGTCTACATACACCTTTTGCCAATGGGGTCGTATTCATTTTCGCACGGAATAAGGGATAGTCAAGACCATGCACTACTTATAAAACCCACGCAAGAAAAGCTGAAATCCGTTGTGCTTTTTTCTTGTGTTCATACAAGTGTCAAAAACCTCATTAGAATTTGACACATCAACAAAAGTAAATACTAATATTTCTTCCGACTTTTTTCCACCGCTGTAGCAATGAAAAAACTATCTTCTGACTTTTTTCCCTCCTCTAACAATGAAACATGTAATTGGCACACCGGGAATAGATAAGAATTGGATTGCTTAGGATTGAAAATGATTGTGTTGAATCCTTTTACTAATTTGGTGCACGTCGCATTTAATTAAATCAAATACTACTTTTTAAATCAATTTATTAAAAAAAATTGAAATGAATTCAACACTATCAAAAAATTACAAAATTTATTTCCAATTAAAATAGAATTTTTAAAGAATTTTTAAAAGAAATTAAAAGGAGATGAAGCTTTCACATGGATGGAACAGAGGTGTTCATCCTATTCAATCTAACATATTTTAACTATATTGTAACCAATCTATTTAAAAGATCGGTTTAAATTCCATCCAAATCAATTCAATTAATAGTATTTCATCCAATCTAATTCAGATAAAAAAAGAGTAGAAAGAAATATTGGCTTTATTCAATTTTAAATTAGTCTCTCAAAAGTCTTCCTTTGTCCCTACAACTTAAATGGCCCAAAACTTCCTTCTGAGCTTTAAATTAGTCACAACTTTAATATTTCTGTAATTAATCGTAACGTCAATTTTTTAACTGTTTTAATCATGTTTAGATCACATGCAGGGTGAATGAAAATATAATAAAGTGTAAATTGCTTGATTGGTCTCAACCTTTTACTTTTCAATATTTTTTTCTTATTTTTTAGCCTCCAATTTTTCATTTAAGTTGTTGAGGAACTATTTTAACAGTTTGACCGTTAAAAGATAAAACTACTAAATTACCTTTCAAAAAATTGTACTTTAAAAAATTAAGGGTTAATCACAACTATTAATTTAAAAACACCAAATTACATCAATTGTTTTGAATTTTTTCCAAAAAAAAAAATTCAAAACCAACCAAAAAGAGAAAAAACAAAAGTGAAAAAAAAAAACAAAAAACAAAACCCAAAAAGCTGGGCTCCCTCCCTTTTGGGAATCATAAACGGCAAAAATGTTTAACTTTTTCCCTTAAATTAACAGGCTTTTCTTCTCTTATTTACTCACTATTTATCACAGAAAAATATTTAAAAAAAAAACAATAATGCAGGCCACTAGGAAGATGTCAAAACTTTCTCCTTATTTTCTTCGTTGCTAATTATCAGCAGTCCAATGCAGCATTTAGGTCGACATACACCATCAAAGTTTTTGCCTACTTATTTGGCATATTGAGTTAATTATTTGGATTCAAAGTTCAAAAAATTCATTAATATTTGTTTCTTTTAAATTTTAAATTAAATAATTTTTTTTTAAATTTAAATTTTTAAAGTTCTACTCTTTCTTGTACTTTTTAAACTTGAGTCAATTTATTAAAATAAAACCTCATATTTTATCTTTAATATTTATAGAAAAAAATTATAACTTTTTTATTTAATAACCGATTAAGATAATTCTTTTTTCATTGTGTTTCTAATAAAGAGAAAAATAAATCAAAATACATATTGTATATTTTTTAATATCATAAACATTAAAATTTTATTAGATTTGTTAATAAATCAAAACCTTTTTTCACCATCTATTTACACAAATTTTGATTTTATTCATTCTTTAAATTAATACTTTAAATACACATCCAAATATTAATTTAAATAGTAATTTAAATCATATAACTTAAATTAAAATAATTTAAACCAAAATAATTTAAACCTATTTACCAAAATGCATTTCTATCTCTAGAAACCAAAAACGCTGACCGACACGCTGCAAATTAATAATAAAAAACCAGAGCAGAAGAAGACAGAGGAAGGAAAAGAGAGAATACAATGCTAGGTCAAACATCGGAGATCACGATATACCTTAGAGGAGTTTCGGTCGGTGAAGGAGACAGAGGCCGAGTTGACGGAGACGCCGGCGGCATTGAAGACCATGAAGCGAATGTCGGCGACTGCACCAGAGCCAGAGAACTTGCGGGAAGAGAGGTCGGGTTTGAGCTTGATGTCGTAGCATTTGGGGATGGCAAATTTAGGAAGGCGAGGCTGGCCCTTGGACTGATCCATTTCGATTTAGGGATGCCGGAGGAGAGGAGGAGATTGGCGATGGAGGGCGGCGGCTGGGGTAGAGATGGAGGAGATTGTTTAATTTTCTTTCTTTTTAGTTTATGAGATTTCTGATTTTTTTTCTTTTTTTAGTTTTTTCAATTTTTTAATGTTTTAATTTAATTTTATTAAAATTTTTAATTATTTAACTAAAATATCCCCATTAAAGTAGTTACATGCCCATCAAGGGGGGTTAAATTTAACGACCAACAATTAAAATGGTTTTTTAATAACTAAAATAAAAAATTAAAAATTTAAAAATAAAAAATAATAATAATTAAAATCTCACTTTCCTAAAAAAATTTAAAGACCAATTGCCCTTTTGATTATTGGCATGTCAATAGAAAACCGTTGATTTTCACATAAAACAGTTTAGGGAAATTATGCCAAATGACACTCAATTTGAAAACAATAGTAAAATATAATACACTATTTAAAACATAAGGCTCTTAGCACGTTTCATTGCTGTTTTATATGTTAGTGTAAAGACCTTTATACCCCTCCTTTGTCAGTGATTTTGATGTGCTTTCTCTAACTTTTGACTCGCTTTAAAGCTATGTGCTGACCATATGCCCTCATTGTTGAGATCTGCAGCAGATTAATGGACATTAATGGAGATCTCCAACCTCCACTTTCAACGGAGAATGACGACATTGTCGATAGAGATGGAGGCTGACGGAACAGCTTTGTCAACAGAGAACGATGCTGCCGCCAATAGAGATGGAGGCCGATGGAGCAACTTCAACATCGGAGTCGTGCAAGAGCAGTTTCATCGTTGGAGTCGTGCGGGGAGCAAATTGCAAGAGTCACCCAAGGAGCAAATGTCGAAGTCGTGAGATGTCGTTGGAGGGCAGCATCATTGCCAAAGTCATGCGAGGAGCAGCATTGTCGCTAGAGTCATGTAGGGATTGCTTGCTGGAGTCACGCCAGGTGCAAAGTCATCGCCATAGTCAGTAGCAAAACGCTGCCAGAGTCGCGCCAGGAGCAGAGTCGGCGCTAGAGCTGGGAGAGAGAAGATGAGAAGAGAGGAGGGAGAGGAGAAGGAGTGTGTTTAGATATTTTGGGTAGTTTATTTGTAATAAAATCAAAATTGACTAATAAATGCTATTTACTAACTTAATTAAAATTTTAGCCCATCTATTTTTATTCCAATTTAATTATGGGTTAATCCTTTCTTTTTCTTCTTTTTTTTTTGAATAATAAAACTTCATTTAACCAAGAAAGAATACAAATGAAGTCGTTTTAGCCGTCCATTTAGGACAGAGAGTAGCCCCGACCGATGCTTGTTTCATCTATATTAAGACTAATAGCGCAGAGAATGAAGCACCGAGGGACAAATGACTGGTGTCTAAGTTGATAAAAGGAGTCCCTACTCGACATTACAAAATAGAGCTCGACAATAGCTCGTTACAACTGCTCATCGACTGATAAAACCAATTGAGATAACCTAAATTCTTCGTAGTCGAAGCAAAATGACCCAAACTAGATATAGATCTAGCCAAGCATAAATTACCCAAACTAGGTCCAGATTGAGTTGAACATAACTACACACTCAGCTTCTGACAAGTGGGCCTGAAGATTAAAAAATCATCTCTATTATTACGAACTGATCCAAAACAATACACAAAAAAAATACAAAAAAACACAAACAATGTGGTGGAAAATATCGCTACCTTTATTGAATAAAGTACGTGGCCTCCAAAGCGATCCTCGACGCTGAAGTCCGCCACCGCCAGCCACTCGGACACCTGAAGCTTCTTTCTCTGGCCAACTGCCTATCGGACACAGCTTACTACCTCTTCGCTGCCTTTCCCACGGCAAGCCCCAGGCCCAAACGCCGCCTCCAACACCTGCGGCACTAACCCATCTGGGATCCTTTATGCCAGCGCCTTACAGGCAACAACAAAGCCCTCCCAACGTCTAGCCTAGCAAGACCCCCATGGCTGACAGGTGATCTATATGGAGATGGGGTTTGTGAAGCCAGAGAGACGCAATCAGAGTAGGTGAAGCTTAGGTGCGGAGCCGGATATGGTGGAAGTTTGTTGTCCTAGATTTGGCACCGAGGAGGGCTGGGCTGTCTGTGGCAGGTGTGGGGAGTGTGGAGCTCGACCAGGGCCGGGGTGAGGTGGAGGGGCACGGGAGAAGCATCGGTGCTATGACTCGAGCGTGGGTTGGACAGGATCTACTGGCGCCCGCTCATCGCCAGCGTTGAGAGACTCAGATGGGTAGGGGCTCTAGTCTAGCTGTGGGAGTGGAGGAGCGGTCGTGAGTACCTCCCGATGGGCAGCTCGCGGAAGAAGGGTTAATCCATTCTTTCCCCCTGTAATTTATTATCATAAATGTTTCTTACAAAAAAGGTCTTGCTCATGACCAAATGAACATATACTGTATTGTTTATGTCGATAGATCAAAACCAATGGTCCCACATTGTATAACGTGAATAACGATAATTGGAAATCCATTGGCTCTTTAGCCCAGTGTTACTTTATGAAGAGTTACTTTCCCCAAAAACTTCTAATTAGTTTGGCCCTTTAATTATTGCACAGAAAAAAAAAATAGATTAAGGATCTTTTCTATTTTAAATACAATATTTCTATAAGCAGAAATCTTATTATATATGTCAAAATCAATATGCACAAATGTAACACCCCTATGTGGGGTTAACAGTTTTGAATAAATAAAAATAATTTTAAATTTCATATTATTTAAATCAATTAAGCAATGCCCATGGGTCTTTAAACAACAAGAAAAATAAAAAGAAACGTTTTAAATACAAACCACAGTTTTTAGTGTAGCACCAAATATGTATATTACAGTCATCATCACCATAGTACAATTTCTAAATAACTTAACACAGCCATCATTAAAAAAATAATACAACTCTTACATGTTGTAGATAAGTTACAAATAAACAAGGTCTTCTAACACGAAAACAACAGGGATGTTTTTGCCATTCCTCTTTAGATATGTTGCACTGAGTTCCACCTGAGAGATGAAGATATGATAGGGATGAGCATCGACATGCCCAGTAGGAAAATCATGACTCACCTTGTGGTTTATCCATTACCACGTTAAAACTGCATGGTTAGTAAGTTACATCATATCCCAGATTATGAGGTTTATTATGATCACATCTTGTGGATACCATAGTTAATCATTACCAAGTTTCATAATTACACATTTATACAAATATTACCAATCATCATTGTTCCTAGGTATCCATGTTAAATAGAGTATCACTCAACTTATCGAAACCCAAGTGGGCGCACTTGATCACCTTGTAAACATTCCAAGGGTGTTCCGGTGAGGGGACATCAAGCTTCGAGTCCTCACCAAGTCGATTCCTATACAGTGTATTCTGGGACTTTCAACCCAAGGAAGCGTCATCACCTTCCCCTATTTTACCTTTTAGGGTATTCGTGACCAAGGACGTAACCGCCGCCCTTTTTACATCTCACTATTTCTTTGTATTCAATTTTTATTTATAGAGTCAATTTTCTAACCATGCTTCTTAGTTTATAACATATGTCAAATCATTATATTCCTTGCTATACAATATATATATTTTACAACATAAAACAAACAAATTTAATTTACCAAAAACCTCACAAAAGATGAGTAATAAAATCCCTACCTTCAAAGCTTAACAAAAAACTTTTAATCTTGGAATTAATTAATGTTAGCTCCACACATCCTTGACCCTAAGATATGCAGAAGGACAATTAAAACTAAAGCACAACGTATAATCATATTCATAAGTGAATTATGTGTAAACCCGTCTACTAGTGCCATTAAAGTATTTTTATGCAATTGTTCTTTAAATACCAAGTAAACAATTTTTATCTTAAACACAATATAAAATACATACAAGTAATTTATATGTTTTAGTCTCTAAGAAGAATTCATAAATCATTTAGGATAGTATTGGAAAGGTTGTAAGACATTAAGAGACTAGAAGGTGAGCAAAGTTGGGTTTTTTGTTCAAGTTAACAGCCGGTATACCATGGCAACTTGGTGGTATACTTTTGCAAAAAGGCGGGTTCACTATTTACAATCAACACACGGGTTAACAGGTGGTTTACTAAGGTAGACGGGTGGTTTATTTTCGCTGGCAGGTTTACTAGTTTCTAATCCAAAAATTAAAAAATTCATAGAAATTAAAATACAACTCCAATTTAGGCTCATGATAGCTCGTTGGAAAGCTTAGGATGTCTACTTTTTAAATATGCAAACCAATTTACAAAATTCATTTTCATTTAACTTCAGAATTTTAAGAAATAGCCACTGCCTATAGAGGTATTATAAAGTTTATGGGATGTCAAATTTTTCTTTAACCTAAAGTATATTATCCTTGTTTAAAATCTCAAAACCATTCCAAAATATGCAACATGCATTATATAATCACAATAAACATATTCTCATGAGTTTTACACCAAAATCATTATCAAATTATATCTCTAGCCTTTCTTATAAATAATGATGAAAACATGCTTAAGTTTGCTCTTTAAGCTCAAAACATTAAAACATCAGTCTTAAAGTTATGGAAACCAGTTTAAAACATTCCTAGCATGTTTTTAACATTGTTATCAAACCAAAATAAAAGTTGGTTGTGGGTTGTAACTCAAGACTCAAGTTTTTGTTCATAAATATTCAAGGATGCATGTTAACATAACTAGAAATTTGCATGAATTTTGAACACGAAAATTATGCATTAGATATGGAGAAAACACATACTAAAAACTAAGTTTAGATTAAAGAAAACCTATCTCAAAACTCCTTTGAAAAGCACCAAAGTTCGGGTTAACAATCAAGCTTGAATTAACTCTAAAACCACCTCGACCATGGTTGGGAATTATAATTGTCTTGGCCACAAAGAGAGCTTTGTGCTTTATGTCTTTAGTTAGAAATTGAAGTGAGAAAGGGAGAGAATGAGAAACTAGAGAAGAAGGTGGTGATGGTTAAATAAAAAGATATCAAAATGCTTGAGAGGAAGGGGAAGTTTACGGGGAAGGTTGTAAGAAGAAACAAAAGAGTATTAAAAGAAAATATCATCATGTCTCCCATGAAGACTTTTAGCAATTAATGTCAACATAATTGAGGGGACAATTGGAGTGAGTTGTGGAAAGAGATGAGGAAAGAATTAAATAGGTAGTTGAGAAAATATCTCCATGTCTTCTATTAATTGTGGGAAAATTAATTCAATGTCTCCTTCGGAGACTTTAGCAAAATGAGAAGAAGGCTACATACTTGAGCATTAATTTAGGGAGACAAGATTGGTAGAAGTGAGTATTGGTAAATTTTGAATGTTTCTTATGAAGACTTGGTAAAAAAATACTAAAGTCGCTTTTTTTTTTTTTATTGAAACAACATAGACAAACTTGGTAATTTTAAATACTATAAAATTTTAAATTGTCACATTTTATTCATTAAATTTTATAAAATCATGCCCGTTAAAATACGGGTGTTACAACAAATGATCAATAGTATATTACAAAATTAGAATCAGTTACATAACTGTAATTTACAATTTGACTTGCTGTCAATTCATTCCTCCATTTTTTAAAACTACGAAAATATTTTGTGTATTTAAAAAGCTTATTTCAAATATGTTATCCTGCATGCACTTTCTGACTAAAAAAAATAGGGCAAAAGAATAAAATACTCAAATAAAAAATTATCCTTAGATAGTTTTGAAAAAAAATTTTAAAATTATTCTCCAAAAGTTTAAGATCTTGAATTTTAAAAATTATTAAAATTTTAATAAACTATAAAATAAAACAAGCAATTTTAAGAAAATGGATCTTGAATTTTAAATATTGTTTATAAAATGTATAAACTATCATTTAAAAATATTTCTTAAGAGAATACACTTTAAATATTTCAAGTAATGGTGTTTTTGCCTTTTTCTTTTTCTTTTGTTTTAGTTTCTCGTCCACTAAACGCAAAAGTCATCTTTATGCTTTTTTAATAATAGAGGAATATAAATGAAAAGTTAAAATTTAAGAGGTATATTTACGTAGTTACCCTTCAAAAGCAAGATACATATAGTATGACATTGACAACTATGTACGAATTCACATGTAGAAATTATATTATTAGTTCGCTGCATATATGGCAGACAGACCAAGCCATAAGTAACGTCCAAACATTTCTTGTTCTGCTTTTCTGTAATAGAGCTTAGGTTATTCGTTATCCTTCTCAATTGTGATTAGGAAAAACGATATACACGATTTGTCGCTCTTGATCACAAACGTTACTTTGGCTGACTTCTAAGTCAACACCCGTTTGAGCTACTAACTAATAACTAGTCCACACTTGCCTTGTTAATTTGTCGAATATGTAGCCCTTGATCAAATCAGCTACACCATTGATTCCGATAGCATTAATTGTACCTAATTAAAAATTAATCATTCGTATAATATAGCCCACCAGAAACAAGTTACAAAAAGGTCATTCATATTTGGCGGAGCTATATATAGCTGAGGGTATTATTTTTTTTAAAAAAATTTTATAGGTATATTTTGTTGAAATTTATAGTTAGTCCTACGTCAAAATTTAAAATTAGATATCGGTGTTCTCTCTCACTTATTTTTCGGATTCCACCTTCAGCCATAGGATTGAAAATTAAATTAAGAAAGAAATGATTCATTAATAACTAACAAAGATGGAATTACACACTAGCAGAAGAACAAGATCGAAAAATGCCAATGCCTGATTCCTCCCACTACTTGGAGGAAAAAAGAGAAAAATCAACAAGAACACAAACTAATTATAATCACCAACAACATCCTCCAAAATTTGCTTTGAGGCTTTCATCAAGTCAGGACTTAGCCTAAACATAAGAGTACAAAACTCCATCTCGTTGAGAGCTTCATCGCCGTCCAAATCTCCTTCCTTGAGCATGCACATTATCTCCTCATCGCTCATGCCTTGCAATCCGAGCGACGCCGCGTTCCGCTTCAAGCTCTCGAAAGTGATCACGCCTCTCTCCTTGTCCATCAACAAGTGGAATCCATTACACAGCTCCTTCATGAACCCCTCCGTGCCCAGCTTCTCGACCATTGTCGGGAAGAAGTCCTCGAACACGACCCCGTTTCGCGATGCCATGGTCAATAATGTTCTAGCTAGCTTGTCCAACTTAAGTATGTGATCGGAAAGAAGGAAAAGGAGGTTTTTTTTTTTTTTTTTTTTTGGGCTATGTGAGCGATTTTGTTGTGCTGACAAAGAAGGTACATTGTATAAGAGAGTATTTATAGCGACGGGTTGTTTCACTGGATCTTTAGGCTTTGCATTATTTGTGGTAATTTTTAGGTCTGAACAAGTTCTCCTTCCTCGAAGTTACATGGGAAGGTCCCAGTATTGGCAAGAGAAACTGAGTATGGGGTCTTGGGCGGCAAATTTATTTATTTATTTATTGTTAACCAAGCCTCTATCCCTTTCAGTTTTGTCAACTTTCGTGGAAAATGAAAGGAAGAAAAAGAAGGTTAATTGCCATAGTTGTTCATGACTGATCAGAGTAAAATAAAGTACCTGTAATTAGGATCCGTTTGGAAGGCTTAAAATAAGCTATTTTTGGCTTATTCAATGTAAAAGTTGTTTTCGAAACTTATTCAGATGGAAAAGTTATTTAAGTTTTTGGCTTTTATAAGTATTTTTTTAACAAGCCACCTCTTTGGTGCTTATGAAAAACTCTTTATTTACCTTTTTAACCTTATATTTGTGAATATCAAATTGAAAATTTCATTTATATCTTTATATTACATTATTTTTTATAACAACAAAAACTTTTGACTTATTTAACTAAACCGATTAAAAAATTCTTCTAAAATTAAAAAAGTATTTTTCATACGCTATCTAACACTAATTAAAAAGCTTCAACTTATGCGTGTCTTTTTTTACTGCTTATAAGTGTGTTGGCTATAACTAGACTTTACTACACCAACTTGCTACTTCCGTGTGCCAAGTTGAGCAATGTGTACATCATGTTGGTCCATGATTGTGAATTTCACTTCTTCTTTTTTTAATGGAACATGATAAATAGTACATGATCAAGTAAAAGAAGAGTAAAATTGTCTTTTACCGCATAAAGATTTGTTCAATTTTGTTTTCTTTGGCTCTCCAAAATAAGATCAATATTATTTCGTGCATGTAACAGGTAAATTATTGGAGCTTCTATTTTCACTTTTTAAGTCAGCCACTAGGATCATTAGGCATTATATTTAGCCAGCACGGCAGTACTAAGAAAATTATGCTCGGATAAATATGGAAAAACGGTAGCGTCCGAACAAAAGTAAACATAAAGCAATGTAGTCCTTCAGAAACTACTAAAAAAAAGTTACAATGTTCAAATTTCCACTTTTTTTTTTTTGTCTTTTTGTCATGAACTCCATAATCTTGCAAATCCATCTAGGATGCTCTTCTTCTTTTTTTTTGTCTTAGTATAGTACAATGCACAGGAAAGACTGAGGAGGCTTCCCCTCAAATAAAAACAGCAATAATAATAATAATAATAATAAATAAAATACATGAAAAAGAAATTGGAAGCTCCTCTTAGAGCGAATGAGCTCTTAATTTAGGAGCGCGCAAAATCTGCAGCCTCGTCGTGTTAAAAACTAGTGGACAACAACGGCTATATATAATGGAATTTAAACTTGGTAACAACTTGTTTTCTTTTAAAAAATCAACCTATCAAGTGGAGAGACTCATATCCTTATAAATTAGTGTTTATTAAAGTATTTAAAAAATATGAGACTTGAGCCCCAATATTCTTATAAATTGGTATTGATTTGAGCTTCCATCTTAAAATATCAACCCATTAAGTGGAGAGATCTAAACATCTTTACAAGTTGGTGTTTTTAGTGTATTTAGACAATATAGGACTTGGGTTTGTTTTATCTTTTATCCTATACCTATTATAATATTTTGTTTTACATGCCAAGCTCAAATTAAATGTTCATTTTCCTTATTATGTTATTAACCTGTACTCTTCAATCAGTACATATTCATAAATTAATAGCAAAGTTAAAAGACGGTAGGATAAGACTTTTATCACTGTAACTTTTAAACAGTAAGAAGCTATGATTAAAAGTGATTATGCATCAAATGGTCTAAATTTTTAATATAAACATTCGTTAATCAAACTGTTAAAAAATTAATCTAACAGTTTTAGTTTAAATAACGATATTTTAAAAGCCAATAATGTCTAAGTCTAAAACCTACTTTTACAAATTATGAATCAAAATTTAAATCCATCATGCAAAGCGTATTAAGTTGGCATTCCAAACCACCATTAATATCTGCAGTACTTACTATGATTGGCACTACTTTTTTTTTTTAAAAAAAAGAATTTTCAATATCAATAATCCTTTACTTTTGTTCGGCTAGCAGAAGCGTTACGAGTGCCAATGGGTCGAGATCCATATGTACTTAATACATTTTTGTGTGTGTGTGTCAATTTACCATAAGGTGCATTGAAAGTGCAGGTGCAAAAAAAAAAATCATCAAAGTCCCTTAAATTGGTCGCTTGCCATGTGCCTACGTTGCTTCGTTGAAGGTAGCGATGTGTTTTCCGAAAGTTTATTTCTGTACTTCTTTGGCCACTTGCCAATCTTTTAAATGACAAATTGCCAAAAGAGTGGGGTCCATAAATTAAGCTCCAAGTAATAAAACAGCATATGGAGCTGAACAGCATTAAACATATTTCAGTACCTCTAGTTTTGTTCCTTTCTGCAACTAAGTATTTAGGGTGGGTGTCAAGCAGATTTTTAAGGCCAAACTTAATTATAATTAGGTTCATCGTCTTTAGGTGTTGTAATGCTTTAACCAAAAAAAAAAAAAAAAAGCTACAGACTATTTCCAGCAGCTAGCTTGCAGAAGTCTCCATCCAAGGAAACTAGCGATTTCTTCTTATTTTCCCCTCAAATAAAAGATTTATTCAAGCACCGACGGGATATAACAATTTCGATTTTAATTGGGGCATATTTTATATACTTGAAAAAAAAAAAAGAACAGAAAATATAGATCGGGGAATATGAACTGTACATATTATGCTGGATTCAAGTGTGTGGAATCACCGTTTAAATAAATATACCTATGAACTATAAACCACTTATGTATATGTGCGAGTTCTATTATACATAAAATGTGTTAATTATTACCATTTGCAACATTCCCTTCGGGGATATTCGATGAAATTGAAACAATACATAAAAAATAGCATGGTTTCTGCGTAAGGATGACATGCACAAATAGAAAAATCGTTATCATTAACATAATACTGTATTATATTGTCAAAATATAATACGATGTTTGGTATCATGACATATTAAAAAGTTTATAACTTGTTATAATGTCAGGTGCACTTTTTATATTTGTATTGCGTTAGAATATTATATCATCCTCAGTCTAATTCGGCCTGATTCGGTCAGGGTCATTTTGTAATTCTTTTTGAAAATTAGACTAAAATATATCTTTTGAAAAGATTAAGGGATTAAAATGTAATTTTATTTTGAGAAAATTAAGGGCTCGAAAAGTTTATGTATAGTTGGGCCCAATTATACATGAAACGCAGACATAATATAAAATATTATCATACAATACAACAAAAATGAATTAAATTTTATAATACGTTACAATCAAATTAATTTACTTATATTAATTTATATAATACAATAATCATATCAATTATTATATTAATCTATTATTATACAATACATCGCCCTAATGGGATCCGTCAAATATATGCTAAGCGTCAGTTAAGTGAACATAGTAATGGTTTGGAGGGGTGGGGTAAGGACCGAAGTAATAGAGGTCACATGTTCAAACCTGCAAATGAGGTGTTGTTCTACCCAAAAAAAAAAAAAAAAGAAGACAAAAAAAAAAAAAAAGCAAACATGCTTTGGGCTTGGTAATCGCGGATCCATTTTGTTGGCCTTTAAAGGTCGGCTGCCTGCAATCGGCCGACACATTCGCTAGTTAGTTCTGGAATCTGGAGTTACTCCATAGGTTGTTTTGGAGACGACTTGTTTGCTTTGTTTGAAATGGGAGTTGAAGATAATGGATGGCAGGAGGTTCACCAGAGAGATTGATATATTTACCCCTGTTTGGCAAAAAAAAAAAAAAAAAGATGAAAATCACTTTTTCAATTATAAATAGTATAAAGTTTTTAAATACTACATTAACAATAAAAAAATTTATTACAATGAGAAGCTTTCACATGCTACAGTAAATATGGTTCTAACCAATAGTTCCTACCACCCTTTAATTTAATTTCGATCTCTAGAGAGATTTATTTTTTTTTTTCATTCTGTTCTTTTTTTTGTTTTTTTGGTTTTTTTTTTGGTCTTATTTGTTGTTGACTTGTGGGCTCTGAGTTTATTTAAGAGGGCTTTTTTTTTTTTTTAGAATTTGTTGATTTTTTTAGGCTTTAAGCAGCATCTAGATGACCTATTAGAAATATTTTGACTTTAAAAAAAGCTTTTAATCAAAACCTTGTAATATAAGTTTTCAAAAAACACTTTAAAAATAGACTTTAAAATTTGTACATAAATTTTAGTAAGATATTATAAATTTTATTATAATATTTTAATTACTTATTAAAGAATTATAAAACCATTTGAATCTTTTAAAAATTTGATTTTAAACCTTCTATCAAAAGCCACAACTTTTGCTCTGACCCTCTATCTTATTCTAGCATCTTTGTTGTAGGAATTGTTTTTCTTTTCTTTTCTTTTTTTTTTTTGAAAGAAAGAAAAAAAATAAAAAACTTTGGGCTGTCTTCTTGGGCCAACATTAATATACGGGTTGAATTTTTCTTGGGAGATCAAAGGTTTTTTTTAAGTCATAACTAACTAGAGTCGTTTGGATCGCTCGTGCTAGAATACTTACAGATCAGCATCGATCATTTTTTGGAGCCAACAATGGGCCAATGGTTGTCGCTGGAGTCACTCACTAGATGACTATAGAGCATATACCAGATGTGGTGGCAAATATCGACACGTGATCGCTAACTGTTTAGTCACTCAATGGATGACCATATCTCATTCTCCTAAACTTACAAGGTGTTTGGAAGTATGTTTAGAACCAATTTTAGTTAAAAATATTGTAGCATGTGGGAGTTTTACACTGTAATAATTCTTTATTATTTATTGTGGTTGTTGAAAGTTTTACATTGTTGATTGATTAGAACCAATTAGTTGCTGAATTTAATGGGTGACCACAGCTTGTAAGATACACTCACTTGATGATCGTCGGTAATCTGCTATTGTCGGTCAGCACTTCACCGTTAGGCCACAATAACTTAAACCTTTAGGCTACCACACTCGGTGGTTATTTGATGAATTTGTTGATTCTTTTTTTTTCACTCGAAAGAATTTGAGATTGTAGAAAAGCTTCAATATTATTGAAGGAAATGATCGAGGTTTATGGTTTGTCTTTGGTCTAACAATTTGAACACTTGAAAAGATTGCAAATTGCAGAAATCACAATTTGATGTGTGAGAACCTTTTTTGTCTTTTTTTTTTGAAAGTTGATATGTGATAACTTTATGTTTTTGAACTTGGGTGACACAGCTTTTTCGTGATTTTAATAGGATTAATTACATAAATGTTTAAATTGAGACATGGTTTCAAAAAATGTTCGCAACTTCTTTTTATTATAAAAAAGTCTTAAAATGGGACATGTAAAAACATCTTTATCCTTTTATGTTAAAATAAATAGAAACTTAATTTAAAAAAAAAAGCAACCAAAACAATAATATTTAAAATAAAAACTACCAATAAGAAAAACAAAAAATAGATTAAAAAAAGTTATCGTATCATGATGATCACAATCATCCACTTTCTCAAAATTCGGTATTAACCATCGTCTACAATTCAATATGACTTTGATGTTGTTAATGATGAAAATTTTAAATCGTTGTTAATGAAATCTTGAAAAAAAAAATTAATATATGGATTGGAAAATTTTAGAATAGTGTCATTATTGGAAAATGAATGAATAAAATAAATAAAATTATTATAACAACTACATGCTCATCTAAATTTCTACCTCTTCACTATGATAACTACGACAAATTATGGTAATGCAAGTTGAATACGGAAACATAGGTGAACAAAACGTAATGGCCTGATGCAAAATCACATAAAGAAAAATGAAATTCCATTAACGTTCATAATAAAATCCACATGAACTGAAACCTAAAAATCCTCGAAGCCAAGCAAAGATGAACTGAACAAAGACGTACAAAGCAAGATGAAGAAAAGAAGAAAACGACGAACGAAAGAGAACCTTATGCTAAAATATTGTCGTTTGAAAAAAAGAAAAGAAAAGAAAAGAAACAACAAATACGATGCAAAACGTCTAGCAAGAAGCAGAAACTGATGCAGTACATGTCTAGTGACGACCAATAAACCAAGGAATAAAATTCAAAATATGAATGGGGAAGGGAAAATGAAATAGTCAACCTTGTTGGACATTTAACCATAGATTCTTACCCCCACTAGTTGCACCCAATAAAAAAGTTAAAGGTCATGTAAAAAAAAAAAAAAGAAAGAAACTGACGAAAAAAATAGAATCTGGATGGACATCTAATTATAAAAAAATGTAGCCAAGATATAATTAAAGGAGGACATAGCTAGTATTACAACCAAGTATTTCTTACATTGTCTATTTATAATCTTATGAAGAAGTAGACAAATTTAAGAGCAATTTTCAAATTGACCTCTTTAGGTGTCTAAAATATAAATTTGTAATTATTTCATAAGATAAATGGTTGACAAGTGAAAGAACTTATCTGAGAGAAGGACCATATCTATATAATGTGTATATATATATATTTTAGTTAATGGCTATATCTATGTAATGAAACATGCATTTACGTACTTAAAATAATCAATTATGAAGATCAAATAGAAGGAGGCATCATTATAAAAAAAAAATAAAAAAGGAGGCACAGGACGGTTTGCTACAACAATCGATCAACAAATTTGTGAAATCAATTTACATATATATATATATATATATATATATATATTATTTAATTTTGGTTTTATGGAGCATGACTCGTGAAAGCAATGGCACAAAAAAAGTCTTTCCTTAGTTAACCGACATTTTTGAAATCCCTCTTTCCTTGTATGGTCATCGTAATTAATAAAGCCCCTCATAGAAAAATAAGTCCTCAGCCACTGGTCTATCGAGATTGTGATGACTTGTATTCGTTGATGCTGAGAGCACTATATAGCATTGTCTCCATTCTGGTCAACACTAATCAAATTGTTTTGTCGTCTCTAAAGTTGGTTTTTTTTTTCCGTTGACTTCACTTCTATTTTGACAAAAAATAATAATAATAATAAACGTTAGACATTGTGTTGATTCATATCATTTTCTGAGACAAATTAGTGTTAATATTCTGTGGATCTATACATAATATCAGGAGAATTGACAGCAAACTCTTGTTAATTAGTTTATGGATTCTGAAAGAATGAAAATAAGAATATAAATTCAGTTTTATTAATTTAAGACCAAGATCTTATTATAATTGAAAATGGAAGCACACGCTTAGCGCACTGCCGATGGTCTACATCTATAATTTGCCGATATGAAGAAATTTGACGGTCAAGATAAGGAAGGTGCACACAATTCAAGTGCACACAGCGGTACTGAATAAAAGTTTTGAAAACTTACCGTCTTATTGTTTTAAAGGTTTTAACTATAATCCTAACTTTTTACTATATGTGTTAAATATAAAGGCATAGTAAAAGAATTTAGAGAAAGAAAGTACATTGATTTCTTAATCTCAATGATACAAAAATGGGCAAGAGACAGAGGTATTTATAGGGAAATTCTTGGATGCTACAGTACCTGTTATAGTAGCTATAATTGCTACAATACAGTATATTGCTACTGTGACTATGACTATTATTGTTACAGTAATTTCGTCGGTTTTGACTGTATTGCTTACGCTGATGCTTTACTTTAACAATAAATACACAAATCTAATTTTGGATATTGATTTTTGGTGGATAGAAACAATTGATTATTTATCACCTCATTGGATGTCCACCATTTGTGATGTCTCATTAAAAACCTTTGCTAGGAAAAACTCAATGAGATGAAAACCATAGCTAAGGGAAAATGAGTACTTCACTTTTGTATATATGCTCGATGTTATGTCGTTAAAAACCTTACTAGAAAAACCATGTGTGACAAAACCATAGTAAGGAAAAAAAAGTACAGCTAGTGTAAACCCTCCCTTAAGTTGACATTAGTTGATATATTAGGTGGAGTTGGGGAGTCTTGTAGCTTCCAGTATGACGCCGGTGTTGAGAGGCCCAAATGAGCTCGTGCCGCCAATGGAGGAAAGGGCAGGGTGGCTATGGACTAGTCGTAGGGAAGGCAACGAAGAGATAGTGCATTGCCTTTATCGAGCAATGGTCGAAGAAGGAAGCTTCGAGTGTCCGAGTGGCTGGCGGTGACAGATTTCAGTGCCAGAGATTACTTTGGAGGCCATGTCGCTTGTTTAATAAAGGCGGTAATGTTTCCACCCTTTTTTTTGTATTTTTTGTATGTTGTTTCCGTTATGTTTTGTAACGCCCCTATATGGGGGTTAACAGTTTTTAATGAGATAAAATAAAAATAAATAATAAAAGTAAAACCTTAAAAATAAAATTTACCCGGGACTTAAATGAAAACTCCCAACTCAAAAATAAAAATATAAACGACAAATAAACCACAGTTTTAATGTAGCACCTTAAATTTAATAATATAAACTGTTGTCATCATCATTTTAACCCTCAACACATTGTAATACAGTCACAGAAAGTAACAATTGATGCTTACATTATCATGAAGAACATTCTCAACAATTGAAGCAGTCCCAATGTAATATAGCTACATCACTTCCTCAACTATATTTCTCGTAGCCACCTCACACTTAGTGAGTCCTGAAAAGATAAAAATATAAGGGAATGAGCAACACTATGCTCAGTAGAGAAAGCCATTACTCACCTTTAGGTTTTTATCATTACCACATTAAAACCTGCATGGTTAGTAAGTTACATTATATTCCAGATTATGAGGTTTATTATAATTACATCTTATGGATACCGTAGTTAATCGTTACCAAGTGTCATAATTACACATTTATACAAATATTACCAATCATCATTGTTCCTAGGTATCCATGTTAAATTGAGTATCACTCAACTCATCGAAACCCAAATGGGCGCACTTGATCACCCTATAAACATTCCAAGGGTGTTCCAGTGAGGGGACATCAAGCCCCGAGTCCTCACCAAATCGATTCCTGTACAGTGTGTTCTGGGACTTTCAACCCAAGGAAGCGTCATCACCTTCCCCCTATTTTTCCTTTTAGGGTATTCGTGCCCAAGGACGTAACCGTCGCCCTTTTTACATCTCACTATTCCTTTGTATTCAATTTATATTTATAGAGTCAATTTCCTAACCATGCTTCTCAATTTATAACATATGTCAAATCATTATATTTATCGCTATACAATATACATATTTTACAATATAAAACAATCAAATTTAATTTACCAAAACCTCACAAAAGATGAGTAATAGAATCCCTACCTTTCAAGCTTATCAACAATCTTTTAATCCTGGAATCAGTTAACGTTAGCTCCATACTCCCTTGATCCTAAGGCGTGCATAAGGACAATTAAAACTAAAGCACAACATACAACTACATTCATAAATAAATCATGTGTAAACTTATCTTACTAGTATGCCATTAAAGCTTTTATATAAATCTCTTTTGAATACCACAGTAAACAATTTTTGTCTTAACACAATATAAAATGTGAACAAGTAATCTATATGTTTTAGTCCCTAATAAGATTCATCAATCACTTAGGATAATATTGGAAAGGTTGCAAGACATTAAAGAATTAGGTGGTGAGCAAAGATGGGTTCTTGGTTCAGGTTAGCAGCTGGTATACCATAACAAACTGACAGATTTACTAGTTTCCAATACAAAAATTGAATAATTCTTAGAAAATAAAATACAACTCCGATTTAGGTTTATGATAGCTCGTTAGAAAGCCTAGGATGCTACTTTTCAAATATGCAAACCAATTCATAAAATTCATTTTAATTTAATCTTAGAATTTCAAGAAATAACCACTGCCCATAGAGGTATTACAAAGTTTAACAATATAAATTTTCTGTCTTGGGCATATACACTTAGACTTCATACATATGCTCCAAAATAGCAACAAACATATACTTAGGTTTAAGAACGCAAATTTGAATAATCCTTTAGTATAAAAGAAAATTTATAAATGAAAGACTAAATTTGTTCATAAGATTCTAACCTCGGATTATGGTTAGTTGGAAGCTTGAAATGGCTTCAAAACAGGTTCCTTTACTTCGGTATGACTGAAATTCTTGCTCAAATGGAGGTGATGGTGGCTGATTTTTATGGCTGCCTTGAAGAAGTTCTCTAAGTATTTTGCTTCAGCAAAGAAATGAGAAGAAGAGTGTGGGAACCGTGGAAGAGAAAGGAAGAAAAGATGAAGTCTTTGAAGAGAAGTGATAGAAACAATTATAGAGGAGACATGCTTCAGCATGTCACGGAGGAAATAAAGAAAATGAGGGTCAAGAGTAGTTGGAAAAGATATCCTTATGTCTCATCTAAAGACTTTAACACACATAATGCCAATATGACATTTTTGAGATTTATTAGAAGGTCTAAGGCTTTTTAGTAATCATACTAAATAAATATAGGAGAATTTTAGAAAATTTAAAAATAGATAAAAATAAATATTATAAAATAAATTTAAATGAAGCAATTTTTTTTTATACACTAAAAATTAATTTAATTACCTCAATACCCGTTAGGAGAATAACGGGTGTCACATGTTTGTAATAATAGAGATGATTTTTCTATCTCCAGACTTATTTTGTGTAGATTACTCGCTTGTAAAAAGCGAGACTTATAGTTATATTCGCCTAGATCTGTATCTAATCTGGGTTGTTTATGTTCGGCTAGATTTGCATCTAGTTTTGGTCATCCTTACCTACACTAAGGAGATCTCAGGCTCTGTCGATTGGTTTTAACAGTCAATGAACCACTGCAATGAGCCTTTGTTGAGCTCTATGTTAAGTGGTGTCCCCTTATCGGTTCGAACACCCATTATTTATCCCTTTGCGCTTAATTGTATTCTTTGCCCGTCCACTATAGATGAAACCAATACCAATCGGGGCTAGTCTTTGTCCTTAATGAACGGCTTAAGTGATTTTATTTGTACTTTTACTAGTTTAAATAAAGTTTATTTATTATTATTTTTTAAAAAAAGTCATTCATGTTTGTTGGTACTATTATCACAGAATTGTTACACGTAACAAAATTAGTCCTGGGACCATCATATGTAGAGTTAATAAAGGATAGTTTAGACAAATCAGCAAATGAGTGAATGCTTATCGTTTTATTCCTTATTCCTTTAAAACATCCCAAAATTGTTTGTTAAGACACATTTACAACTGGTGAACATGGGTCCCAACATTTCTATAAAAAAAGGGATCCAACATCAGTGTTCTACTAAACATGGGTCCCTTGAGATATTTCGAGTGTGGGATTCGGTACTTTTTGAACGTCGATTGGCATTTCTGCTCATCACTTAAAAAAAAACATAATGTAAATGGACAAATTATAGGGCTTCAAGCCCCTTGGATTCCGTGGATGGATGACTACACGGAGATTAGTTCACACGTGATGGGGTGCAAGCGTTCGAAATTGGTGCCCGATTACAAGTCTTCAAACTTTTCCCAAGAAAAAAAAATGTTGGAGTCCGTTTCCTCCTTTTATTTTTTTAATTCTTTTAGGAGTCCCTTCTTTTTTTCTTTTTTTTTTGTCGGTTTAGATTTAATTTATATGAAAATATATTAAATTAATGGATAAAGTTGTGGTGGAGAATATTATCCAGGGAAGAATCGTAATTTGGACCCTTAAATTAAAGATCAATGATTTACAACTTCGTGGCTTATAAAAATTAAAATAAAACCTAACTTGCCAGGTCACACATTTTTTTTTTTATATTAATGATCACACCAATAAATCTCAACTATTGATTTTATAACTTTTAACGTCTGCCCTTCACTCCAAAAAATCAGCGAACCCTAAAATTCACATTTTCGTTTCATCAGGGAAAACAAAATCTAACAAGATCGGTCACCCTCACCTCACTTTATCGTCAGTAGATTTTCCACTCTATTGGTCGCTTGTTAGGCATCGCACCGACGACTGGCCCGTCGAAGTTCGTGTGGGTTTCGTGTGACGGCGACAACGGCGAAGGAGATCTGGGCTTTGAGATGAACTTCGTAGAGGAGGAGGTCGGAGAAGGTCGACGGGTTTGAATTCTCACCAGTTGATTCCGAGGATGTCCATGTCCTCGCCGTCGTTGACAACCTCGTCGATCAAAAGGTCATCGAGCGTTTCCTATTAACCTTTCACAGGAAAGGTTTATATGCCTGAAAAAAAAAAAGATCGTATTTTTTAGCAGATTTATTTTTTCTTGTTGGTTTTAAATTGGATTTGGCTGGAATATGCAATCATGGTGATGGAAGTGAAAGGAGGGCTCTGCAATTTCTCGGATTGTACAAGGATAAGCCATTAGAAAATTTATTTGGGAATGTTTCTTCTCTCTTTTTTAGTTCATGGAATTATTTTGTTAGATGATTTCAGATATGAAATTCAGTTAAAAAAAACTTTCGATTGGATGTTGGTTTATCTCAAGTGTGAAGCTTTTGACTTGTTTTATTTTGATTTTGAGAATTCGTTTTGTTATTCTTGTTTTGTGGTTGAACCGTTTCTAGATTTTTTTTTCTTTTTTGATGATGTGAAATCAACTGGGTTTTCTGTTGCTTTGGATTTGTTTGTGTTTTTGATGTCTGGCCAATGTTTCTCAAATGTCGTCGGAGTTGGTACGGTGGTGCTAATCCGCTGGTGGCCCAGAGCGATAGAGCTAGGCTCATCATGTTTGGGTCCTATGGTGGCTATGGTGGAGACGACAAGAAGGGAAGAAGAAGAGGAATTTTTCTTTTTCCTCATATCAGTTTTTTTTTTTTTTTTTTGCTTTAATTTTATTTATTAGGTATTAATTCATATGTGATAGGTTTCATTTCAGTTTAATGCTCCCTTTTTTTTCTAACCCTTGATCTAAATTTAACAACCGCTTATTATCCTTAGATCATTCTCCACCGATTATAATTTTGTCATTCTCCACCATAGACTCATCTTGAATTAATTGATGAGAAATGAAATACAAGGTAAAGAACATATAAAAACTTTTTACAAAAGGTTTAGAATTGTGTACTAGAGCATGAAAAAAAAAACTTTACTGTTGAAACTACAGATATTAATCCCTGCAATATATTGACACGAGAAACATATGTAGAAAATTACATCTACTGTCACGCTTTCTAATTCCCTTTTTATTAATGCCACAAACAGGGTAATAAAATTCTGGTACTGGCTTCCACTTGAGCTTTCGATGGGCACTTGTTAGTTTAAACTAGTTAAAGATAAAGTTTTTGTAAGCTATAGGAAAAACTAAAAATTATTATAGTGTTGAACCTTTACCTACTATAATTTTTAAGCTTGAAATTTTAGTTCCTATCAATTTATATCTCTCTCCTTTTTTCTTTTTTTTCTCTCTCAACCTTCTCTCTCATCTCTATCTGTCACTGCTCACTCTAGATGCCGAAGATTGTGGCGGCCTCCTTCCTCACTGGTCGACGACAATTCTAAGTCATGCCAAAGTTCGGAGGTCTCCTTACCTCTCTATGCATCTACTCCCCGTCGGAGACCGTGTTAGAGATCAATCCATGGGGATCGTAAGCTGGCAAATGAGATCGTGGCTAACATATCCTTCTACAATTTCCGACAATGATTGTGTATAGTCGGCGAAGTCTCCAGGTAGAGGCGCTCCGTCCTGATGAAGGTGCTTTGTTGTCTCTCCGCCGCTTCAGATCAGCACAACGTCGATTGATCCGCGAAGATTGCGACAACCTCCTTTCTCGTGACGGAGATTGCATGCTGGTGAACATGATCATGGCTAATGGATCTTCCTCTGCAATCTTCAGTGACGATCGCATAGAGCCGACAAAGTCCCGAGGCAAAGGCGCTATATCTCGGTAACGTTGCTTCGCCGTCTCTTCGCCTCTTTAGATCAGCGCGACGTTGAGAGATCGCCGCTTCAGATCCCGCAATCTGATAAAGAGAAGCCAGCGGTGGTGGAGAGAGAAAGAGAGAGGAGAAAAAATTCCCAACCGGATACTGAAAATATCCTGATAAGACACCCAAAAACTATGTTAATAGGACACAAAGCACACCAATACGAACCAAAAAATATTCCGATTGGGCCCAGAATATCCCTACGTTTAATATTGTAGTTGGATACGAAACATAATATATCAGGTTTGTGGCACAATTATTTTTTACATTTTATAATAGATAAAAATTAAGTCCAAAACGAAACATTTTTGCGAATATCCCAAACATATATGGTTGTGGTGGCTATCATCTTGGGCCCAGAGGACAGCTGCCCCGAAGTCCAAGGTGCCTCCCTCACACTTTAGCTTCCGAAACAATTTTTTTTGCGATTTTTTTCTTACTTTATGTTGTGAAACTTTCGAATTAAAAATTTTATAGTGAAATTCTTCAATTATATCCCAAATTTAAATTTTAATATATATTTTTGAACCTAGATTTAAATTTTAAAAAATCAACCACATGTCATATAAATTCATAATTTTGTGAGCCCTAAACTTCTAAAAGTATATCATACTTGATTAAAATAGTTCTAATATATTAGGATCTTTGAAAAGTGTGGTTTAAATTAATTTTAGTTAAAAATACTGTAGTATGTGAGAGTTTTATACAATAGTTTACTTTTTTCTCCACCCTCTATCATGCGAAAGTTTTATATTACAATAACTAAAAAATTTGATTGAAACTGAGATTGTTAAACATACTAATAAGTTTGGTTTAAAGATTTGGTTCAATTCATGCCCTATAGGGAAAAATGACTTCACCATCAAGTTGTATGTATAACTTAATAATAATTCCACGCCTAAGGGTTTTAGAGGATGTTGACAGCTCGGTTTAGACTGTGGTTTGGATCACTTTCTCGGTTGTAAACAATGTAAAACTCTTATATGCTACAATAACAATTAAAAAAAAGGCTACAGTATAAAACTCTTACACGCTACAGTAAAAAAACAGTTCTAACCAACGGTTCTAATTACCCTGTCAAGCATCTTATAAATCTTCATGCTTAATTTTTTTTAAAAAAATAATGATAATTTACTGATTATGGTTTTAAAACCACTGCAATACTCTAATTTTTATAACTACTACAGAATTTAAAAATAAATAGTTTGGTAGCATATCAATATCAAGGCCTTGAAATCATCTCCCGATAATTATTCAAAAATTCCGGCTAGCACGTCTTATGAAAGGTGATAATTTTTTGTCAAACTATTTTTTAACTTTTCTCTAAGGCAAATTTTGACAAAAGAGCCAAAAAAAAAAAAAAAAAAGTAGCACGTTATAAACGTGACAGAAATACTGGAATGTCACCTCTGCACCATGAACCGTGGCATTCATATGGTCCTACAAAAACCGGATAGCAAATTGCCTTCTTTTAAGGGTAAAAAAAAAGAAATAGAAAAAGGAAACTTCGAACGCAGGAAAGATTATCATTCAAGCTTCAGCGTTAATCATCTAGCAGAGACGTTTGTTGAAGAAGCATATTTTGAATACTTTTTTTTTAGTATTTCACTTTTTTTTTTAATTGTTTATGGGTAAACTATGTAAGATGAGAAAATCACATAATATATCATACTTTTAAAACCTATGTTTATTTATGTAACATTTTAAAAAAAGTTACATCACATTATCATTTATATTATATGTTTAATTTACATCATTTTTAAACATGTGCGACATAGAAAATAAGTCTCAAAAGATTACATGTCTAAAAACCCATAAAAGATGCTACAATTTTTTTTTCATTTTTTACAGCTAGCGTCACAAAAATTTTGAGACAACAAATTTAGACTAAAACATGTTGTTTAATAAAAACTTCTATATTACTAGATACTATAATCAATTTTAGTAAAAAACATATTCATATGTTTGCATTTTAAAAGACAAACTATTCTAAAATGGAAATACAAAGCCGAAAAAATAGGATGAAAATTTAAACAATGCGTCTAACCGTGTGCAAATTTTCAAACTACTACTACTAGTACTATTATTTTTATTATTATTATTATTATGTGTCAAAGGAATTGTTATTATTATTATTATTTTTTAAGCTATAGCGCGCATTTTGGTAATGCTGAGGTAGTGTTTATGTTTCATCCTGAAGGGGAAAAAAAAATTATATGCCTAACTTAAAAATTAAAATTCAGCGGAAGTGGAACATTCCTGCCACGTGGGTCCACCGCCTTTTTTATTTTTCAATATTATCGTCTTTTTTGTCCTCCTTCCATCCTCTTTCCCACCCAAAGAGTTAAGAGCAGGAAAATATTGGGCATCTTGTCGGCAAATCGGGTCAATAATTAGTCAGGAATCCACTTTTTTTTTTTTTTTTTTTTTAACTTAGAGGTAGGTGATTCAAATTATTCACTTTTAAAAAAGTTTAGGTGTTAAAAAAACATAAGTTTAGGTGTAATTTTTATATTTAGACTGTACTTGTAACTACGGAATCCAGTTATTTTATACTCCAAAACTCTTTTCAACAGAGTAAAAATATTTAAAAAATTTTGCACCCCTTTGAGAAAAATAAAACGATAAAAGATTCTTCTCAAAAAGGTCAATGGCATGTGGGACAGTGGGAGTCCCTTTTGTCAAAAGTAGTCATCACAGGCACAGGTATGGCAGCCTGTACCCAAACTAAGGAAAGATCCTTTGACAACACGAAACAGTTAATCTGGCTCCCCCAGTTGTATTACATTGCAGTCCAATTTCTCAAGCTTACCAAAACCACACATGCACAAACTCCAAGAGCGGCCATTGAAATCGCTTCTCCTCTCTTCTTTTTCATTTCTTCTTCTTCTTTTCTTCTTTGCACATTTCTCTCTCTGTATCTCTCGCCGAATAACGTTTGAGTTTTTCTAACAGATCGTCAAATGAGCGCCCTCGGGGGAAACCCAGCTCGGGAAATTCCGTTCTTTGTCGTCGTCTTCGTTTTCGTTTTCTTCTTCCTCTTTCTCTCTCTGCTTTGCTCTGCGTCTGATACGATCACGCTAGGCAAATCTTTGACAGACGGAGAGACTCTGGTCTCTGATGGCGATGTCTTCGAACTGGGATTCTTCAGCCCCCGGAATTCGTCCTGGCGGTACGTCGGAATCTGGTACCGGAACATTCCCGAACAGACCGTCGTTTGGGTGGCGAACAGAGAGACTCCCATCGGCGGCAAAACCGGGGTTTTGAGGATTGGAAGCGATGGCAACTTGGTCATTTCGGACGGGAACAGCAACGGTTCTATATGGTCGAGTAACGCCTCGATTTCATCAAACATCTCAATGACGGCGAAACTTAAAAACGAAGGAAATCTCGTTCTTTTGGATTCTACGGAAAGAGTTCATTGGGAGAGCTTTAATCAACCGACAGACACTTTTTTACCTGGGATGAAAGTGGAGGTGAGTTCTAGAATAGGAGAGAACTGGGCTTTCAGTTCGTGGAAATCTATGAAGGACCCGTCACGTGGGAAATACTCCATGGGAGTTGATCCACGTGGGTCGCCGCAGATTGTGATATGGAAGGAATCGGAACGGCGTTGGAGAAGTGGGCATTGGAATAAGCAGATTTTCACGGGTATACCAAACATGTCTTCTACTATATTGTACGGTTTTAAGCTTGTGGAGCAGGACGGGACGAGGTACTTCTCTTATGTTCCTTCGAATAGTTCGGATAAATTGAGGTTTCGGATTGAGTGGCATGGGTTTGAGGAGCAATTGAGGTGGGAAGAGGAGAATAAAAAATGGGCTCTTATGCAGTACCAGCCTGAGAAGACTAATGAATGTGAGCTCTACAACAAGTGCGGGAAATTCGGGGTATGTAGCTCGTGGGAGTGGCCGATTTGCCGGTGTATGGAGGGGTTTGAGCCTGTGGATTTGGGAGAGTGGAGGAGGCGAAATTGGTCTGGTGGGTGTAGGAGGAGAACAGCATTGAAGTGCGAGACTAATAGCACAGGGATAGAGGAGGAGGATGGGAATGATGATGGGTTTTTCACTTTTAAATCGGTGAAGATGCCCGATTTTGCTGATTTGGTGTCGCCGAGTTCAGGGATGAGTTGTAAGGATGAGTGTTTGAAGAATTGCTCTTGTATGGCTTATGCACAGCCTAGTGGAATCGGGTGCATGATATGGACGGGGAACTTGTTGGATGTTCAGCATTTCAAAAAGGGTGGGAATACACTTAATGTGCGGCTTGCACATTCTGATCTCGGTATGCTTTCGATTCCCTCTATCATTGTTATCCTGTTGATATTGGTTTTACTTGTTTAAGTTTCTTGCTAAAGCATTTTCCATGGTGAAGGTAGTAAAGCTGGTTCTTGATTCATGTGTTACTTATTTAGAAATTTTGTGCAATTTACCGTGACTGATTTGGTTTCCATCTTTGAAACTGAGAAAAAATTTTTAAAATTGGATTCGACACTAATGTTGAAAAGCAAAACTTAACGCGGAAGAAAAAGAAATAGGTGTAGATAAAAGGCTACTAGTTGTATTCGAGAACTCATCTATTTTGCCAGGACTCCCCAATTACGCGGACTGTTCTTTTACTGGATTGGATCTTAAGATCTAGGAAATACACTAGTTCATCTTTTAGTAATTTTGGCAATATTTTGACATTTTTCCCCACATATACAGGCGGCAAGAGGAAAAAATCCATTGCTTTGATAATTGCAATGACTGTAGTGGGAGCAGTTCTTTTAGGCTTATTTACATGGATACCATGGAGATACAAACTAAAATCGAAAGGTAAGCTTTTCGTTTTTCCCCAATTGGCAGAATTAAGGCTTCATTTCTTGGCAATTTTAAGTAAAATACACCAGTTGTATGATATTACTTACTATTAGCTTCTAACTTTTTTTTGGGCCATTTTAAGTAAAATACACCAGTTGTGTGATATTACTTACCATTAGCTTCTCACTTTTTTTTGGCCCTTTTTGTATGTAGTTTTGCCAAATCCTACTCCAGTCTCCTGGTTGACGAGCAGCGAATTACTACCTTCTGATGTGGGCAAGAGCAAGGAATACTCGACAGATCTTTCGGGATTAGTTGACGTTACAGACCCTGAAGTAAACAGGCCAGAGTTACCATTGTTTAGTTTCAATTGCATAGCATCTTCTACAAACAATTTTTCCGAAGAAAGCAAGATTGGGCAAGGGGGATTTGGACATGTCTACAAGGTAGTTACATGTTTAAGCATATAATGAAAAGCTTAGGAAGGTAAATTGAAATATGCTAGTAGTAAAGATGCAATTTTCTGTTACCAGGGAAAGCTTCCAGGGGGACAAGAGATAGCTGTAAAGAGGCTTTCAGGAAGGTCATGCCAAGGCTTCGAGGAGTTTAAGAATGAGATCATTCTTATTGCTAAATTACAACACAGGAATCTTGTTAGACTGTTGGGCTGCTGCATCCAAGGAGAAGAAAAGATGTTGCTTTATGAGTTCATGCCTAACAAAAGCTTGGATTTGTTTCTTTTTGGTATGTTGTTTCGTTAAAAGAACTAGTGAAAGAGGTGCATTTATGAGTTTTTTCCCCTTTATTTTGATAGTAATTGGTTAACTTTGTTTCCTCTCCCTTTTTTTTCTTTTTTTGGGGTAAATGGCAGATACAGAGAAGCAAGCATTGCTAGATTGGCAGAAGCGTTTCAACATAATTGAAGGGATTGCAAGGGGGCTACTTTATCTGCATCGAGACTCAAGACTACGAATAATTCACCGAGATCTAAAGGCAAGCAACGTTTTGTTGGACGAAGAGATGAACCCAAAGATTTCAGATTTTGGCATGGCAAGAATATTTGGAAGAAATCAAAATGAACTAAACACAAACCGAGTTGTCGGCACATAGTAAGTCTAACATCTCATTCATGTCAATAGGTAATCTATCCGAATCATATCTTAATTTTATTGATCTAATTTTCATTATCTCCAAATTGCAGCGGTTATATGTCACCGGAATATGCAATGGAAGGTCTCTTTTCAGTCAAGTCAGATGTATATAGTTTTGGGGTATTGTTGTTAGAGATAGTGAGTGGCCGACGGAACACTAGCTTTCGTAATACCGAACACTTAAGCCTGATTGGATTTGTGAGTACGACTATTACGTTATCTACTAGGGATATAAGAGCTATATTCTTATGCAATATGATTAAATGAAATGTATGCAATGGTTTCAGGCATGGCATCTTTGGAATGAAGGAAGAGCCACACAACTGCTCGATCCCTCTATTGCAGACACATGTTCCCAAGATGAAGTCTTACGATGCATACAAGTAGGGGTTTTGTGTGTGCAAGATTCTCCACTTCATAGACCAACCATGTCATCTGTGATGTTAATGTTGGAGAGTGAAAATGCAAATCTTCCATTGCCAAGACAGCCAACATTCAATTCAACAAGAGGCTCTGTAGATATTGAATTGTTCTCAGAAGGCCATGACCATGCATCCTTAGGCAATATAACAGTTACAATGGTAGATGGGAGATAGGGATATGAAACAAGTCCAATTTATGTTTATTCCATTTTTGATGAACCAATTTCTTTAAGTGTGAGGTTTTCACAATTCATCAATTCTTATATGTGCGAGCTAATGTGGTGTGGATTGAGACTGAACTGGCTCAAAGATCTATACAAATGTATAGGAAACCTTTTGCTTTTTTGGTTGATAAAGATCAATGCAGACGACTGAATTGTAGTTAGGAATGTAATATAGAATCTAGATATATACAAATCATCGTAAGTCATGATAATGAAGACTGAAGATTGTGGTGTGGAGAAAGAAGTTTCAATTTGAAATATACACCCCATCCAGTGGCCTTGTATGACATAAGAAACTACCAACATGCTCTACAAACTAGAGCTATAATCTGTTTACTTACACTTGATAATTTTAACTCTAATTTCACACATTCTGAGGGGTAAAAAAAAAAAAAAAGAGTTTCTCATCGTTGACTTTTAGTTGATCCCGATCGACAAGTCTACAGACTACCACGTGGTTATAAAGCGTGTAAAGTGCCAAGGAAGGGGAACCTTATTGGTTATTCTAACCTTCTTCTGATCTTCAGTTATTTCTGGGAAAGGTCTAACTTCGAAGGCTCATGATCTATAAACGTCTAATGATGACCATGATGTCAACGAAGACAAGGAAACATCTAATATGAAATTTCATAGGTAGAAACATTATACTTTTCTTAGGAAATTAAAAATGGTGGACTTCTAGTCGCATTAAGACATTTATTCATGACTTCTTGTCTCATTTTCATACATGATCACCTGAAATAGGATTATTTTGCCACCCTTTTTTAACTAAAACCCTTTTGTTGAAAAGCAAAATGGGTGCAAAAGGTATATATTTTAGTGTGCTAATTTTCAGCTTTTTCTACTGCTATATTTGTATCCATCAAAGTGCTGCTACGCAATTTATAACAAAACTTCATCTCAAGCCTTTTCTCAAGGCCAAACTTTGGCCTCTCCAAGCCAAAATTTCGTATTAGGCTTCTTCAGTCGCAACAACTCTGCGGATCATCAATATGTTGATATTTGGTATAATCAAATTTCACCCCTTAAAGTTGTATGGGTGGCCAACGGAGAGAACTCTCTTAGACTAGCAGACTATAATGCAAGTTTAACTATTGGCAGCAATGGAAATGTTGAGCTTTTGAAGACAAACAAGAAATCAGTCTGGTCAACCAATATTACTGCTGCATCAATTAGGTCAGTGGCGGTTCCGTTAGACAATGGTAACTTCCTTCTGAAAGACAGGCACATCAGGAGATGAGTTATGGCACAGCTTTGACCACTTGGCAACACATTCTTACCTGGCTCAGTGCTTGGTTTCAATGCCAAAAATGGAGAGAGTTATTGCCAGACTTCTTGGAAAACTGACACCGATCCATCGCTTGCAAATTTAATTGTCAGAATTCCCTCACAGAGGCCACTGGAAGCTTTCATTTGGACCAACGGATCAACCTCTCTTTGGAGAAGTGGACCATGGACTAGTCCGTGTTTGATTTTTTCACTTGGAAACTATATGTTTAAGCTTTCATCAAGTGAGTTGATTTTTTTTCGTTTGTTCCTCTATTAAGTTTAAACAAAATCACAGAGTTGGAACTGATAGAATTTTATGTTTTTAGACTCTTTGATGCTCTGAAACTAAGATTTTGATCCCTGAAAAAAAAAAAAAAACCAGGAAATATGAAAGAGAACACTGCTACTTTGATCCACCATATTGATCCGACCAAGCTTCCTATTTCTATTTCGATGCCATTTTAGATGCAACAAACCACTTCAGTCTAATGACCAAATTTGGTCAGGGAGGATTTGGTACTGGATACAAGGTTATTCTTTCTCCCCATAAAATAATACTCAATCAAAGGATACATACAATGACAAACTTGCAATCCATTTGCAGGGAGAACTGCAAGATTGGAAGGACAAAGCAGTTAAAAGACTCTCTAGCAGCTTGGGACAAGGGATAGAAGAGTTAAAAAATGAAATGATATTGATCTCAAAGCTCCAACACAGGAATCTTGTTAGGCTCATGGGTTACCGCATAGAGAAAGAAGAGAAATTATTAGCCTACAAGTTCGTGCCCAACAAACCACTTCAGTATGTTCCAATAAGCAACACCTCTTGAGCTGTATTCTCTCATTCTATCATGTTTTTCGCAATCGATCAGAATTACTAACTTCATAGTAATTAAGATATCTAAAAGGCCATGTATTGGAGCAAAGACGATGAAGTTTTGCATATCTTTGTTTAAAATTTTGATGCATCTCTATAGATATTGATAAGTTCTCTCAAGGTAAATGGTGCAAACTCTATGCATCATTGGTTAAGTTTCAATGTTTGAATTGCTGATCAGTTCCAAGAAGAAACGCGCAGCTCAATTGGGCTACATGCTCGAATATTGTACATGGTATTGCTAGAGAGCTTGTGTATCTCCATCAGCAACATTCTCTTGGATGAGAAGATGAATCTCAAATTTTCAAGATTATGGATTGGCACTCATGTTCCAAGGAACATCAGATTTGGCAAATACTCAAAGGGTTGTCGGAACATTGTAAGCACACTCTTTTTTTTTTTTTTCCCTGTTCTAACTTTACAATGTGATATTCCCTTATCGTGACTAGAATGAAGACTGCAAATCCTAGTAGCAACAAAGAGCTTAGAATTCATCATTTCAATCAATGTAGAGGTTACATATCTCCAGAATATGCAATGGCAGGATTTTTTTTTTTTTTCGAGGAATCAGATGTCTTCAGCTTTGGTGTCTTGATTTTAGAGATAGTGAGTGGCCAAAAGAACACCAACACGCATTATTCTGATCTTCACGTAAGTCTTATTTCTCATGTAAGTAGTTCATAATATTTTCTCTTAATTTGCTAACCCTTTTTCCACTGAATTCAGCCTGACTAATGAGAACATATTCACGTATGGCGACTATGGAATGACATCAGGGGTGTAGACTTGGTGGATAATGCATTGGCTGACTCATATTCTGCATTGGAAGCAATAAGATGCATACATGTTGCAGGATCTTGCTGTGAATAGACCAAGCATGCTAGATGTGGTTTTCGTGCTGAGCAACGAAACAAACCGTCCCCAATTATAACAACCACTCTTTACACTTCAAAGCTCTCCGAAGGCTAATTTTCGATCACAAAATGGTGGATTATCTCTGGATGAAATCACCATGTCATTGTTCGAAGGGAGATGATACAAACAGTTGTTGGCACATAATAACTCAGAGTTATAGTCTGTCTAAGTATTTGAAAGAGTCCATTTTCAGCGGAACTGTTTGATCCATCTATTGAGCATTCATGTTCCCAAATGAAATGAGCTCATTTTTCCAAATGGAAACGAGCTTTATTGATTTTTTGTAATATTTTGTGATTCTGTCGACTTATTTTGTAATTTTCATATTTTTCAATCAGGATTTCATCATGCTGTGTTTAAATAGAGATAAAAAGATTCTCATATGATTTGACATTTGGCCTTCAATGAAAGTTGAATATCATCTGAGAATTTTCTTCTTTCCAAATTCTCCACAATTCTTGTAACTTTTTTGTGAGAATCGTTACGAGGTGCGAAAATTGTTCATGTTCTTCCGTGTGTTTGTCTTTCTCATACACGCTTACTACTTCACATTGTTTAGACAACTAGCATTTACTTCAATGGGGGCATATTGTTTAGACAACTAGCATTTACTTCAATGGGGGCATAGAATGAGTTTTAATGGTAAACGGGGAAATAGGAATATAAAGATTGTCCAATTAAATAAGTCATTTGAATTTTATGTATTTATGTTGCAAATCCAGTTAGGATCAACATTATTCGAATAAGTGACTACATTGGTAGGTAGGCAAATACTTCTCTTTCAATTTGGTCTTTATTAGAAAAATAACGAAAAATAAGCAAATAGAAAACGCAAAATAAAGAATACACAGATATATGTAGGAAACTCTAGAAGGCAAAAACTTTGGGTAGAGGCAAAAGCAAATTTACTACCTCGAAAAATTTGTACAATAGAAGTGTTTCAAAAATACATATATAGGCCTAAAAACACCAACAATTCAAGTTTTGTAAGAAGGTAAAGAAAACCGATTCATACTGGAACATTGATATGTTTTGTAAGTGTCTCACCGGCATCATCTTGCCTTCGTCTGGTTTTATAAATTGTCAATGGCCTTGACTAATTTGTCCCTCACAGTGGGGTCAAGCTGTACTTGTTTGGGCCTGAACGTCATAATGCAAATTATCGGCGACTGTCGTGAAAAAAGCTAAAAAGGCAACCTAGCCATGACGACAATCCAATATAATTTCTTTAAACAGTAAGTTGACACGTACTTTGAATAAACAGCCCAAATATATACTTGTAAGGATCTAATTCATTTTAAATTTCACCAAATTTTCATTTTGCCTTAACTGATTTTATTTGTGTCATTTATAACTCTAAACTTTGTTCATTTAACAAGTAACAACAATCTTTACTCTAGTGGGATGCATTTAGGGACGCTAATCAGCACATGACATGTCAACTTTAACCTCCAAACGTGGTACCCTGGTGTATAATATAGTACGTGCCGAGTTCACGATGAGATTTTGATAGACGCATTAAAAACGATACAAAAATGAAGTTATGGATTATGGACGACACAAGTAAAAATTGATAATTAAAATTCTTTCAAAAAAAATTATAATTAAAATTGAGAATTGTGTTTCTACCATATAATTGAGAAATACTATCAATAAGAGAATATGATTTTTTTTTTTTTTACAAAAACAGAAATATAAATATTAATTTAATTGAGGGGAATTACAATGCTGATGAGAGTGATATTCAAATGACATTGACAACCGTAGCATGATTGCAGGGGGACTAGGATTGGCGGATGAGGAATTGAACGAGTCACACACACACACACACCTGTATATATATTGTTATTGTTAATTGAGAAGAAGATAAATGGCTACTGTATTTGTTATTGTTAATTGACGAGCACTTTTGGCTTTTGCTACTCATAAAATAATAGATTATATTCATTGAAACTCACACAATTTTGTGGGTAACGGGAACAAAACTCGTAAAAATGAAATGTACTTTTTTTTTAAGTTTCCACCGACATTATAATTAAGTTCACACCTGGATTAAGCGATGACGACAACATGAATTAGTTAAATAAACAGTTTGCATATGAAAGCTTCGTTGTCCAAGTCAAAGCGTAACCATATGGCAGTCTAAAATGTCACTAAGAGCAGTCTACAACATAACTGTAAAGTTTTAAACAAAAAGTCTGAAAAAGATAAAATTTAACTTAAAAAAAAATAGAAAGTGAAATGTGGAACAATTCGTCGTTCAAGGATCTGGGTTAATTATTTCTCTTTCTTGGGAATCTTGATTTCAGGTTATAAACAATTAGGGACAAAATTTCCAACAGCAACTATTACTTCGCGCCAAGGCGTCGAACCTGATCACCTGTTGTTTATGGCTAAAACAAGATCTTCACTTAACAAACTGCGTTAAATAATACTCCCCCTTCGGACTATAACAAGGATAAAAATCCAGATCAAATACAACGTTATTACATAATAAGGACATTTATATGTTACACATGCTTTTAATATTATGCAACTCATTTAAACGTTAAAAATGTAAAATTTAAAATTTTGTTACCATGCATGTCCCAAAGTGTAAAAACCACAGCGGACTCCACCTGGTAAAAAGTTTAAACCCCCACCTAAGCTAAAAAAGAAAATAATAACACAATATTCCATTTAATGTATAATAATGTGTTTTTTTCTTTTTTTTTTTGGACGAAAGAAAATATGTATTTAACAAAATACATCAAATACGGCCCCCCAGACTGCAACCAGGATAAGAGGCTATATACAACAACAAACAGCAGAAACTCAAACAGACAAGAACAAAACCAATGGCCTGGACACCATCAACAGCCAAACCAAGCAAAAAAAAAAAAAAAAAGGCCTGAAAGGCTCCTAACACGTGCCAACCTACCCTTAATTCCTTAATAAAATTTAGCACCTCAGTAATATTTGGCCCAAAATTCTTTGAAGACAAAGGATCAAGTACTTTTCATTTCTTTCTTTTTCTCTTTTTTGGGAAATTGGTAGTTTATAGTAGATTAAAGATTATAAACACATGAAATGCTACAAAACCTTATCATAATATCTCAAAACATATTATATATGCCCTGAAACCTTAAATTTGGACATTTAAGGATGTAGCGCGATATCAGACAATAATTTTTTTTTGACCTGCATGTTCGATCTATATAGTTATAAAACCTTTTCACAAGACAGCATATCACATACTATATATATTTATATTTATATATACGTATATTTTAAAGCCGGATATTACGAAAAAGACACTTGCAGGCACTAAATATTTTTCAAAGCAGAGGAAAGCATGCGGATGGCTAGTACCATAACTCTCTATATCGAAATAAATTGCATGTACTAGTATCTACCTCGTTTTTTGTCAGATAGTTCGCTAAGTTTTGGACAAGATTGGAAATATTCAAAGGACACCATCGTCAATACATTCGCAAATTTAAGCTTCAGTTTGTTCACAACTTTTTCATTTCATTTTGCGCAAAACTAGTCCTGATCATTTCTCTCCTTTCTATTTTTTTTTTCTTGTCGTTTTTTCGTTCTTGTGAAGAAAAATGGCTGCAGAATTGAGAGATTGTTTCACGTTAATTGTTCTTTTGTTTCTACAACTGTGCTTGTTTTCTTTTCATTATCGCTTTGCAATTTATAACATTACTCGGTTCCAGGCATTGTCTCAAGAGGAAACTCTTGTCTCTCCTACCCGCATTTTCAAGTTGGGATTCTTCAGTCCCAACGATTCACAAAATCATCAGTATGTGGGAATTTGGTACAAGGGCCTTTCTCCACGAACAGTTTTTTGCGTCGCCAACAGAGAGAATCCGTTTAGAATTATGGAGTTTCCAGGAAGTTTAATGATCGGCAGCAATGGAAATCTGGAGCTTAAAGATGGAAAGCGGAGATCTGTCTGGTCAACCAATGTCCATGTTCCATCAAATAGCAGTTCGATTGCATTTCTTTCGGACGAAGGAAACTTCATTCTCAAAGATGGGACATCAGTTGAGAGTTTATGGCAGAGTTTTGATCATCCCGGAGACACTTTATTGCCTGGCATGGTACTCTTTTTCGATGCAAAAACAGGACGGAGCTCTATCCTTACTTCTTGGAAGAGTGACAGTGATCCATCACTTGGGAAATTCACCGTTGGAATTTCACCAAAGTTTAGGCCAGTACAAGTTTTCCTTTGGAGTGAATCAACTCCCGTCAGCAGAACCGGCCCATGGAATAGAATGAAGTTCAATGGCATGCCGGAGATGAATACGACATACCAAAGCCCACTCACTTTTGTAGAAGACCCGACACAAAGAACAGCATACGTCTCTTTTCACTCGTACAATAGCTCCTTTCTCTCCAGGGCTTTTATTTCATCAGAAGGTGTTTTCATATTTATGATTAAGGGCAATGGTAGTTGGTATACCAAATGGAAGTCGACAGATAATCTGTGTAATTTATACGGAGTTTGTGGACCTTATGGGTTATGCAAGGCATCTCAATATCCAATTTGCAAATATTGTCATTAAACATCTATATTAAACCATACATAAAACTTTTACAAACTGCATGATGTTCTAATTCTACAATCATAATCGGAGAAAGCACAAAAAATACCCTTTTGGTCAAGGGATTGGTCAAAGGTTTCAATTCTTGCTTTGTCAAAGTTTTAGGAAAGTAATCCAGTAGATTATTTTGGAAAATCCACCTGATTATTTTTCGTATTCAATGAGAAAAAAAACCAACAATCTTTTCATTGCGTCAACCATTGAAGAGTAATCTGGTAGAATTTTTTTTTTTCTACAATCTAAATAGAACTCTCTCTTCTATCCTGTTTTCATTCCAGAATTGTCTGCCAATCTATAACATAACTCAAATCCAAGAATTATCCGATGGCCAAACTCCTCTCCCCTGCCCAAGTTTTCAAGTTAGGATTCTTCAATCCTACTAATTCTCAAGAGCAATATCTGGGCATATGGTGCAAACAAATCTCCCCTCCACGTAGAGTCGTATGGGTGCCTAATATAGAGAATCCGATCACAGTTACAGATTCTCAGGCGAGGTTAATGATTGGAAACAATGGAAATCTCAAGCTTGTAGATGGAAAGAACAAGTCTGCCTGCTCAACTAGTGTTCATTTCCCATCAAATAGTTCAGTTCTAGGACTCTCAGATAGGGGGAACCTCATCCTTGAAGATGGTCAATCCCAAGGAAACTTAAGGCAGAGTTCAGATCATCTTGGTGGCACATTATTACCGAGTGGAGTGCTTGGTTTTAACATCAAAACTGGAGATAAGAAAGTCTTGACTTCGTGGAAAAGCGAGGGCGATCCATCACCTGGAAATTTTAATGTTGGACTTTAGCACCAGAGGCGTCCATGAATTTTCGTTTCAACTTATGGATCACCATCTTGGCGCTGGAGTAGATTGAGGTTCTTTGGTATGTCGAAAACGGGTTTATCGTATCAGACTCTGTTTGATTTGACTGAGCATGAAGAGCAAGGAACAACATATCTATCTTATAACTCCTACAAGAGTTCTATTCTTTCTGATTTGTTTGTTTCATCAAAAGGCCCTCTAAAAGAAATGTTTAAAGAGAGAGAGAATGATTGGTATGCCAATTGTGAGGCACCAAGCAGTCCATGTGAGGTATATGGGGCATGTGGCTCTTTTGGGATGTGCAAAACATCCGAGTCTGAGCTCAAATGTAAATGTTTAAGAGGGTTTGTACCGAAATCATATGAAGAATGGAGCAAAGGAAATTGGACAGGAGGGTGCGTGAGACAAACTGAGTTACTGTGTGAAAAAGGCACTATTAGTAGCCTAGCTTTGCATGGAGGAAAGAAAGATGGCTTTTTGAAGATGGAAATGATCAAGGTTCCAGATTTCCATGAATATGTAAAGGATCTTGAAGATGCAGATAGTTGTCAAACATGGTGCCTGAATAACTGTTCTTGCATAGCTTATGCGTTTGTAAAGGGAATAGGGTGTTTGGTTTGGTCACAAAGCCTTATTGACATTCGAGAGTTTTCCTTTGGCGGCGAAGATCTTTTTGTTCGCCTTGCCCACTCAGAACTAGGTGAAAATACTGCCTCTCTCGAAAAACTTACAATTATACAAATATATACACGATTGGTACTGCAACGTTCGTTTTAAATTTTGCAGTGGCAGGACAAGCATCTAAGAAGACAATCATCAGCGTTTCATGTGTGTCTTCTGTTGCAACATTAAGTCTCATAATCTTTGGTTTATATAGGTTGAGAACTAGCCAAAAGAGTACGTAATTATAACTATCCTTCATAATATTTGTATAATACGTACCTCTCTCTCACACAACGCAAACACAAAGTTGTAAAAATCTTTCTAATGTTATTTTTTTCATTATTCTGCTAATGGAATCTTATTTTTTATGCTCCAAAAGCAGGAAAAGCTAAGATCATGGACTTTAATTTTTTTGGGACAGGATCGAATCAATCAATTTCGGAACATGATCCACCTGAGCTTCCAATGTTTGTATTAAACAACATTTTAGTTACAACAAATTACTTCAAAGTAAAAAACAAACTTGGACAAGGACGATTTGGTCCTGTCTACAACGTTATTTTTATTATTTTGAGATTTTTTTTTCCTTTTTCTGTCTGAATCATAGGAAGCTAGTTTGTTAGAACTACAACATGAACGGACTGACAAATTTGATGATGATTTGCAGGGAAAACTCAAGGATGGGAACGATGAAAAGATGCTGACATATGAGTTCATGCCCAACAAAAGCTTGGATATTTTTATCTTTGGTTGGTTTTACTGAGCATCATCCTTACCTAAAATTTGATTTGTAATCGTAGCATTTTTTTCTGCTAAAGTAGATTGTGCCTGCTTTTTCATACAACATTTTGCTCCTGCTTTATTTTTGGCTCATTCTGTTTGAATACCTCCTGGTTTATGCCGTATACTAATGCTACTTCAACAACTTCTTACTTGTTCTTGACAGAGCATAGCTCAGAAATCTGCATGTTTTGACTCCCAAGTATTTAAAAAATAAAATTAACATCCCTTACAAATTTTGTGTGTACTGATTAGATCCAAAAGGAAGAGCGCAGCTTGATTGGGCTACACGCTACAACATTATACATGGAGTTGCCAGAGGTCTTCTTTATCTCCATCGTGATTCCTGTTTAGGGGTAATACACGGAGATTTAAAAGTCAGTAATATTCTCTTAGATGAGAAGATGAATTCCAAGATATCAGATTTTTGATTGGCACGCATTTTCCAAGGAACATTAGACCTTGCAAACACAAGCAGGATAGCCGGAACACTGTAAGCATCCTGCAGTTTAATATGCGCATCTCGTTCTATTTTTTTAGGACATATAAAAACACTTAATGCCAAGTCTTTCATGTAAATGCAGTGGCTATATGTCTCCAGACTATGCAATAGGTGGGATTTTTTCCGAAAAATCTGATGTTTTTAGTTTTGGCATACTGATATTAGAGATTATTAGCGGTACAAAGAATACCAGCTTCCCCCACCATGACCAACACTTGAACCTTATTACTTATGTGAGTTCATATTATTCTTTTAAGTTTCCAATTTCCCTATTTGAGAATAGACGAAAATGTTTAAAACTCAACCTAACTGACTAAAAATGTATCAGGCATGGCATTCGTGGAGTGAAAGCAGAGGATTAGACTTGGTGGACAAAGCATTGGGGAACTCATATGCTCCGTCGGAAGCGATGAAATGCATACATGTCGGGCTTCTTTGTGTGCAAGATCATGCTATTGATAGGCCAATCATGCCGGACGTCCTTTTAATGCTAAGCAATGAAGCTGATCTTCCCCAGCCCAAACAACCTCCTTTTGCAATTCAAAGCTTGTTCGGAAGTGAGTCTCAACAACAAAGCGAAAATAATTGCTCCATGAATGAAGCCACCATATCAATAATTGACGGCCGCTAAGTTCGACAATACATTTAATACTTGGTCATACTTTCATGAATTATTTTATCCCTGTAGAAAAAGACATACTGTATAGTTTAGCCGCAGTAATTATATATCTGTGAAATTCTTTTTGTCCCCAAACACATGTTGCTTAATTATGTATAGGCAACTTTTATGGTTGAGATGACAATTTTGTTCCATCTAGCATAAATGTTTTAGCCGTCAGATAAACTTTTTAATGGTCAAATTTACTACTAGAAGCAGTTCTGTATTGCACATTGTAAATTTTGAACATGAATAGTTGCAGATCAAAACTGTAACGACCTTATCTATATAGCCGTTACTTAACTTAAACCGTAAACTTAAATATACTTAATCATAAAGTATTCAAATTTTAGAATAATTTTTTTTTTCTAAAATGAAATCTTGAAAATGAAGAATTCTTAACATATAACCTGAAAGAAATATTAATCATTTCTCAAAACCTAATTTCATAAATTTAACTTAATAATATTAATTTTTTGAATGTGATAATAATGTAATAATAATTATTACATTTTAACATAATCATAATTTCTAAAAGGAAACTTAATCCGTTGCATACCTTATAACATTAATTTCTTAAAACATAATACTAATAACTCCTTAAAATTTTTCTTTTAAACATAAGATAATTATTTAGAAACTATTTTTTTAAACATTTCTCAATTTAAATGATTGTATTTTTAAAACAATTCTAAATCAAATGTTGAAATATAATCCTATTGTAAATGCTCTTTAAAACTTTCTTAAAAATTTTCTATATATTTTACTTATAAGTTATTATTTTCAAACTAACATATTAGTTCTTATAAACATATTCTTTCAAGCTTTCGTAATAATAAATTCATAAAACATGTTCATTAAAATCCTTACTTAATCTATCATGGAACTCATGCAATATCTCTTAACAATAAATAAATTCTTATAATCTATTCTCTTAAGTGTAACATATAGTTTCTTAAAGCATAACTATTTAAACTTTTGTAATAACAAATTCATAAAACATATTCATAAAAATCATTTTTTAACTTAAAACTCCTATAATCATTTTAAATTGTAAATAATCTTAGAATTTTCTTGCTTAAATATTTTCATATATTTGTTACATTTTCTATTGAAAAATTTTTAAACCTTAAAATTCTTTAGACCAAGATTGTATAATCACAATCTTGGTTTTAAGAAATAATTACGTAGTTTATTTACTTATTCATACGTACATAATTCTCGAAAAGTAAAAACATGCATAATTTTGTAAAATAAAAACATGCATAAATTTGTAAACTAATAATGCATAAATATTACATTGCGTGAGCGGTATCCATTCTCATCTCCACCTTTCATTCTCCACTTACCACTGCCCATCAAGTGTCGTTGACAAGGTTTCTTACCTACAACATGAACATACTTAAATGAGCATTCGCTCAGCAAGTAGTCTCGCAAAACATAATTAAAAATATGCGTGAAAATTTTATGCTTGCTTATCAACTTGGTTTATGCTTAATTATTCAAGCTATAACTTGTCTTATTACTTTGGGCCTGAGTGATTGTACCAATTACGCGCGATTCTTGGGAAGTTATCGTGAGGTCCCCAATGACACCAAGATCATAACTTGTATTTAAGCTTCCCATTGGGTTGAGAGGTTGGTACGACACTCTTAACTTGTCTTATAAGTTTCACTTATCTTATTGTGTGTATGCAGTATGACTTCTCACTACATAGCATCACAATTATGTAAATCATAACCATGCTTAACTTGAAAATGATTAAACAATATGCTTTAAATATTGCATATCATACATTGATCATGACACAATCATAACATAACATGACTTGAGATGAAAGAAGCATTATAAATAATAATATCATAAATCACAACACATCATAACAGACACAGTGTGACAATTTATTGATTATGCATTTTTATAAATTTTTATGAAAACATTTAAAACAATTTATTTTAAAACTATTCATACTATAGGCGAGATTCCTACTTACCTAGACTCTGAGGTGAGCGGGTCCAGTTGCATCTCGCTGTATCTACAGTCTGTGAAGCATCCTCGACAGTAGTCCTCGAGTGACTGTAGATGGCTAGAAATGCTTCCTAGAAATCATGCACTATTGGAAATGTCATTCTGGACTTCATCATTTCAGTCTAAGTCACCTCGATAAGCGTGTAATCGATACCAAACGATTTTCTACACAGTGGAATTAGCTCAAACGGAGGAATCATTATGGTAGGGATGTCGAAACAAGTTAGAAGGTGATCTCAGATCGCCGATTGGAGGTCCAAATCATCAAAACCTGAGGTCACCGGAGACTGGCCTCTTACGGCAACGTTTGGGGCGAGTATGGTAGTTCCAATGATCGGATCAAGCTGAAATCTCAGGATATCCTAGTTTTCCACCTGCTAAGTTTGATGGTAGCCTCAATTTCATGAAATTTGGCCTCTAACCATGCAGATCGAAGCCCAACGTCGACGAAAAAATTAATGTTGGAAAAATAGTATGTAGTAGAATTTTAGAAATTTTATATCAAAGTATTTTCCAAAACACAAGTTTGACATGCTATATGCATTAATTAACCAGATCTTACTAACGTTTGATTGCTGAAGAACCCCGCAAAGCGTAAAGAGAAGTAACGTTCCAAAAAAGCCTCTACCAACTACTCTTCTTTGCTATTCTCTATCCACGATTGGAGTGAGTGTGGGCTCACACGTACAGCTCTTCCTCTAGGTGACTCTCCTTCCAACTAATCAAGAGAACCCAAAGCTAGTGTTCGTGATTTGTGAATAAAAGCTCTCAGGAAGTTTTCAGATGCTCACCAATAGAGTATCACTCTTAATCTCTCAACTGATCTAAATAACTCTTAAGACTTATTCCCTATTTATAGAGGTAGGGTCTAGGGTCAGTCCTTATCAGATTAGGTCTCAAAAATTTGAATCAGAATCAAGTTCGGATCAATATCTGATAAAATCTGCATAAAAACGCATGATCTTATCCTTCTCTCATCGGCAGGCCGAACTACATAATTGGCATGCTGAACTCGCCTATCGGTAGGCTGAATATCAAGATCGACATGCCGAACTACCGAAAAATATCTCAGTGAATCTTTTATTTTTCACCTGAGATTCTATAGGATAAAGTCTCAGTTTTAATTCAAATAACCCAATAGAAAAGTTATCTAATCAAAACAACTTTATCTAGATAATCTCTAAGAAAATAAATGAATTCCTAATAATTCTACAAGTTTATCTTGATCTAATTTATTCAAAATTAAATCAACCGATAAACAGACAAGAATTATCCGATCCCAATAATTCAACAAGTTCATCTTGAATCAATTTTATATCAAAATTAATTCAACTGATAAACAAACATGAATTATCTGATTCTTCCAAATTTTAACCAATCTGATAAATTTGACATAAGTCACCAATTATTGAAAAAGCACGCCGTATCGTTACAGGATGTTGTGAGCTAGCAAAGTGGACCAAATAGACCTATATAGTTCAAGCTCCTGATAATTATGAAACCCAATATCCTATATATGCATTTCATAATTATCAACTCTAACGCTACTCCACTAAAAGCTTAAAGCTACACTCTCGAACTACATAGAATTACGAAGCCCGTATAGCTAAGTCTCTATGACATACCATAATGTATCGTATCCCGTTAGGATTATCCATAATCGGCTTAAGGACGAGTTCTGTCTTACCTTCCTGATTATTTTTATCTTACGTTCTATTATCTCACCATTATAAAACTTACCATCCAAAGACGGTATACCATTTGGTTACACCTATGTATTCAAATGGTTGAGCGCTCCAGTTTTTCAATTACAAGATAGTGCATATATGAAGATATCACTACTCTTAAAAAGGAGCTATGGATTCCATATCTATGAATAACAAGTCTACGCTATCAAGAGTCATGCCTCCAACGTATCGGCATACATACCACTATTAAGATGTGGGTGTCACCCTTTGGTACATCAAAAGACACAAGTCAAGATAACGGGCCCATTATGCATCTCAGGATTAAGATACAATATAAATGATTGTCTAAAGTGAATAGATTTTCTAAGATAGAATTATTAATCCAAATCAATTCATTTTATGTCTCGATCCAACACATCGTTACCTATGACAAGGTGCTAATGTTTCTCTTCATGGAGTCCACCTCCGATGGTCAAGACAAACCATCTCCTAAAAGGGCTATAGACAACATAACAATCTTTACATGAATAAAGCGCCCAACTTTATTCCCTCGATTGGGATCTTATTATTTAGACCGTCACCTTAAGAATCGTGTCTTCCGCATAATCTGTCCATCATATGCCCAATTCTTGAAGGTTTAGATTGACAGTCTTAGACTATTATTTGCTTAACATACATCCAACAAATATGAACGTAAAGAGGATAAGATTTGGTATCTAAACAATAAATAAATTCTTTATTGATAAAAATGTCTCCCAAAAATTATTACATTTTTACTCCTTAGAGCATACATGTCTAACAATTAAGACTCCGATCATGGCTTTCTAGCAAAGCTACTATGCAATTAAGTTAGGGCTTTCCTTCCCTGGCATCCTCTGAGTGTTTCCCCCAAATGGGGTGGCTCAACACGGCATGGAACAATGGCTCTAAGATCACCATGGTGGCGTACGACGCCAGCCTTCGATCTCCATCAATCGACGACTGTTGTATGCAATTGAAGACTAAGAAACCTTCATCATGATGTTTTGAAGCTTTTGGTGTAGACAATTTGACTCACTGCCATCGGATGTGGCACGATCAAGCTTCCTTAAGGCAACGACGACAGGCGTCTTCAATCTCCGATTGACGGTGGCGCTACAGTGCAATTGGGTGAGATGTCTTTGCAACGCCCCTTAATTCGGACGTCACAGATGTCGTTACATACATACATACATACTTGTTTAAACTTAAACACAAACATAATTTCAAAACTTATACGGTACTTTTAATTGAAAACAGAGTTAAACATACATTACCAGGATCTATTCATACGTTTTTTTTTTTTTGTCTTAACATTGTAAAATCACATTGCTTAGATCATCCTATATCATAATTTATTCATTTATACTTTAAATTAATCATGAACTTATATTAATAAAATAGATATACCAAGTTGTAAAATCAGGACTTATAAAAATATCACAACATATCACATTAAACATCAAATCAATTAAGACTTACTTACTCCCACAATTCGGCAGGCCAAACTTGGGACTTCAGCAGGCCAAACATGATCTGCAGGCCGGAGTTTCCTCAACCGGCAGGTCGGCAGAGGCTTTGCAATTCAGACCAAAAACTTATCCATGTTCGGCAGGTCGAAAAACACGATCGGCAGGCCGAACTTTCAGACTTTGGCAGGCCGGCCAAAAAGTTTGGTAGGCCGTCCGAGACCAATCTTTGAGAAAACTTAAATTTTAAAACATACCAACTTTTCGTAAAATATAGCGGAAGTTCATAATTCATTAAAAAGTGATAAAATAACTTATAAAACCATAATATAAGTATTCTTAAAACTTAACATAAAAATATATGTTCAAAATATATAACTTAATAAAATAAAACATAAAAGTGTTCTTCTTGGCGTGCTTCCAATTACAATTCATCATGCATAATGCTCACACGCCTTCCCATGTCCTCCGCCTAGTCCATGATTTTTTTACCCTTATCTGCAACATGACATAAAACATGATTAAGCTAATGCTTAGTAAGTACATATAATTCTCACAATTTAAAACATTTCATAAACATCATCATCATCATCATCATCATAAAAGTGCCTCAAGCACAATTTCATAGAAACATATCTTTCATTACGTTGACCATTTTAAAACTTATTCCATTTTTATCTTAAGGGCCCAAGTGTTGCACTATAAACATCATCATAGGTGCGCCGTCATGAGAGGAGAAGGGTAGCTAATCTAAAACCAAACATGACATCATAACATTGGTGTGCAACACTTATTTGGTGATACATATTTATATAATTTTCATACTTTGAAACATGCCATAATCATCATGCATAACTTAAAATCATGAAAATCTTTCATAGAAATTCTTAAGGAAAATATCCATAAAATCATCATGAATATCATTATGAACATAACATCAAATCTTGTAAAAACGTGTCATGTTGCAGGTGAGAATGTACTTACCTTAACGCTAGCTTACTAAACCTTAAAAATAAGTGCTCTTGGTGACGACGCCGCGGTCTCGTAGTGCTCGTTCCTTGAGTGTTCATGCCATTATCTATTTAAAGATGCAATACATTAATACGTATCATAAAACATCCATGCATATAACATTCATTCATATACATTTATCTCATAATCCATACCATCATCGTAAAAACATGAAATTATCATCACATATATATTTTCATCTCATTCATTACAATCAATAATTCACAACCATAAACATTGTCATCACATAAACATGTTATCATGATTTTTCTTAAATTATAAAAATTACCTTAAGCATATAAAACAAACCATACATTTTGAACATAATTATCTTTTAAATAAAACGTTTTTGAACAATTAAAATATATATATTTTAATTTAAAACTTCATACAAACATCATATTATCATGCATAAAATTATTTTAAACATACTTATCATTTCATAAACAAAAATCCAGAAATAACATTTATTAAAATAGTTTTCTTAACATAATCTCATAAAAATTTCATAACATAAAATACATTCATCATACATACATATGCATATTCTTAACAACTTTTCATGAAAACATCATTCATTTACCTCTTGAATAATCATTATATTTTCATACATCAAAATTAAACAGTAACATTTTACTATGAGGGGTAGAAGACAGAAATATTCATTTTTCATAAATTTACCGAAAGGACATGAAACGTGAAGAAACATCACATAATACATACATGGACAAAATACAACACCTAGAGAAGGTATTGTAGATGAATTGAGGAGAAGAATTTCTTTTCAAAAATACCAGAAAAACCGAATTCTTACCTTGAAGTTTCTTCTCAAAATCCTTGAATTTTAACTCACGTAATATGGCTTTTCTTACAATTTTCTTTTTTTTTTTTTTTTGCAGAGAATTCTCGAGATAGAGAGAGAGAAATTTCGTGAAGAAGAGAAGAGGAAGATAGGAAAAATCAGAAAATGTCTTAGAAGAGAGAGAGAGAGAGAGAAAAATATTCTGAGGAGAAGAACGTTAAAATTTTTTTAACGTAATGGGAATAATGAAGGTTCATTACTCTTCATTAAGTCAGAAATTTTTGACTATTGAGGGGCTATTGGCGTGGGAAAAGGAAGAGAAAGAAAAGAAAGGTCAAACAAATCATTAATCTTACCATAATTTACCCTCTAAAAATAGGAAACCACTTAAAATAATACAAAGAAATACAAAGTCAAATCCCTTATTTCCTTAACTGACAAAATCAATCCTTTATTATGCCAATTAATCACAATTAAATCACCCAATTAACATAATTATCTCAGCCATAAATTTGGAGAGATTTTTGCTGACTGCTCGTCAGCCGTGTTCGGCTTGCCTATTTCCCCTTCGGCCTGTCGGTTCCACCTAGTTCGGCCTGCCGAACTATCCTTAAATGCCATACAATAAAACATTCATACATCATTGCATCATAAATAAACATACATTTAAAATAGTCATGAACACTTGATCACAACGATTCCATGCAGTCGTCACCTGTCACAAAACTTGACATAAAAAGTTAGTAATATGCACATCATATATCTTATCATATAACGTAATTTATTAATAAAATTCCTTAACAACATTACTAACTTAATGTGGTCCGTTACATAAAATAGGCGGGTGTTACAGTCTTGCTCATCGTCACCCTTTGACTCTTTTGAGCTAGGCAGTGTCAATCATCGTCGCTAGCGATAGTGAGATCATATGGTGACGTAGCGGTGGAGACGGGGCAACTCCATCATGTTGCTCAAGTTGAAATCGAGATGGGAGATTGGTATCTTATTGTTCCTCTCGTCGATCTAAGTTTGTGGACACCAAAATCGTGTCTATCGATAGTCAGACGAAGGAGAAATCTTGTCAAGAAAAAAATGGGTTTTCTACAATTTTGGCAGATGAGTGCGAGCTGCTCCGGTGGAGTTGTGGGCGGCACAACATACTATTGAACTCAGCTCGCTAAGAGCTTTCTGTTGGTGAAGGAGGTGTTGAAAATAGATGCTGAAATCTTAATCGAAATTGGAGGAGAGGAAAAGTGTAGAGAGAGAAAGTAGAGAGAGGAGTGAGAGTTAATTTTTGGTCCACTTTTTTATGCCTTAATTTATAGACAATGGGGCCTCATAGTCTAAACTATGTCATGTCGGGCATATCAAATTTGATCCATAAGCTTGAAATTTTCATAAAAATAACTGTACTTTTTAAAACTGTAATATTCTCGTTCTTTAAAAATACTTACATAAATTCTAAGTCTCTTGTTGTATCATTACCGTATAAAAATCTTTGTAATATCATAAAATAGTTTTCTTAAATTTATCTACACTATATGGATTTTGTGATTTTATTTTCAAACAGTAAACTTTGATACACTTGTTTTCAAAACTGGTGATTAGTGATATATACTACATTTACTTATGTTTCTTAAAATAATATTATATATTTAGAGCTTTGATAAAAATAATTTTTGTAAATTTTAAACTTTAAAATTTTAATTAAAACATATATTTTCATTAAAAAATTTTCATATTATACACATAAAATTTTATCATAAAAATAATAATCGTAATTTATAAAAATGTTCGTAAATTAAACTGACTATCTACAAGTCAATTTAACTCAAAATCTAGACTTATCTTGTGTTTGGTGGTGGTGGTCTATACCACTTTTTCAGTTATAAACTGTGTAAAGCTCTCACATGCTACAGTAACTATAAAAAAAATCACTACAATATAAAGCTTTTACATGTTACAATAAAAATATTTTTAACCAACGGTTCCTACCACCATATCAAACACCCTATTAGTATAATTACATGCTTTACGAGTATAACCTGAACTAGTAATTGTAAAATGTTGTTTATGACTCCAAATTCAATATATAGATGCTCTTTAAACTTTTTGTAATCATATTATGGATTGAAATTTGTCCGTTTGTGATTTTGCATTTGCCTTAAAGGCTCATGCAATATTTGTGAATTCCATTAACATTTTTATAATAATAATAATAATAATAATAATAATTATTATTATTATTATTATTATTATTGTTATAAATTTTACGCAGTTATTTACACAAGTAAGTAACTAATTGTGAATGTAGAACATCGTGTATTTTTGTCATGCCTTGTGATCACATAAAAATCAAGATCAATCCTGTATACTTAAGCTTTATGCTTACCGTTCTTAAATTTTAGTGTTGAGTTGATGATCACTATTGATCTAGGTTTCTCTTATTAAACTGATATCATATAAGAATTTTCACATAATCATAGTAAGTTGGAAATTCCACTCTTTATCAGATAATCTCAATTTAAGTATTCTAATTGAGATTCTTATAAATGTCACTACTTTGGCTCATACATGAAATTATTGAATCATAAACTTTTAGTTTAGCACATTAAATAATTATTTTTAATTATTTAAGTATAATATCATAACATTATATTGTTACATGTTTCATAAATAAAGCACATAAATTTGTGCATGCATAACATTATTTATTTTTAAGGTCTTATAGCTATTGAGACTTTTAAATTTGCATATTAGTAAATTCTACACTTGTACTTTATCAAGGACTTAGCTAAGTAATTATGAAAAAATCCTTAATTAATCATACCCATTAATTTTTGTATTTTTTCGGTCATTACAAAAATGTTAAAATCCTAATCTGATGATTAAAACACCATGCTATACTAATGGAGCTTGAGATGGAGCCATACACACAGAAGAGAGTGGTATGTAACTCCTTTACAATATTTATATTTTACCCTCTGAAATTATATTACCCCCTTAAAAAGTTCTATATCTCCTTCATTTAACATTTTATAATAATATTAGTATACGTTTCATCCCTCCTAAGCAATTTTTTTGACTCCGCTCCTAAGTAAAGCAAACTGGTATTATCCACTCTCAGAATTCCATACATATATTTATATAGGGAGCATCTATAATCCTTACCTCCAGACCGTCTAGACAACCTAACATTTTTCGATAGGATAATAATAATAATGTGCTATATTAAACATAACATCAAGCATGGTGTTTTAAGGATATGGTATATCTTCTTTTAGAACAAATATACAACAACATTGGATGATTAAAGCTTGATGTTATGTTTGATATACTACATTGTTATTATCATATCAAAAAATGTTATGTTATCTAGATGATCCGAAGATAAAAACCATAGCCGTTGTCTATATATATATATATATAATATAATGATTTTCAATGCATGTTTTTATATAATTTTGAAAAAATTGCAAGTGGTATAGCTGCCTCTTGGACTTTACACATATCCCTACGGCTACCTGACGAAATGAGGTCATTTGTAATTTTATTTATGCATATAGATTAAGGTCCTAATAAAATTTGGTTATTCAAATTCACAAATTTTTTTATATATCTATGGCTTTCATATTGAACTTCTTCAAATATGAACTACGATTATAATTGTGAAGTGAGGGGAAAAAAGTCTATTTAAGGGCCTTGACCGATGCTATCTAAGGCCAATTAGAATAACGAGATATAAGAGAGACGTGGTCCTTTTGGCAAGAGGAGAATTATGATGTTGAAAGATGAGTTTTTTTTTTTTTTTTTTTTTTTTTTTTTTTTTAAAGAACCAAATATATATTATTGCTCTCGTCATCTGAAAATGACCAGATTTTTCCATCTAACATTATTGCTAATCACCCAAAAACAATTTTTTGAAAATTCAGCCTTGGTAGCTGGCAGAGGTTACTAACCTTTCCGTAATTGATAACGGCCTTTATTTGAAAGGTACATACTTGTTTGAACATTAGCTGATCTCATTGTTCTTACTTTCTGTGTTCGAAGAAATTCCAGATGATGTTATCATGCGTCATAACTTTATCGTTTACCATCCAAAAGAGCGTCGGGAGGATTAACCAAAGAAAAAGGACCAAAGAATAAGTAGATTTTTATAACTTTTTACAGTCAATGATATGATTTGTAGATATTTACGGTAAATAGTATATTTATAATATAAATAATTTTTTTATTATTTAAATAAAAATTATTTATAATGTAAAAAGCTAAATAATTTTTTAAAAATAAATTATTTATACTTTAAATCTATTTATTTATTTAACTTTAAATAAATAATTAAATAAATTATTTATACTACAAATTTGAATTAACAGTACATGTTTTCAAAACTTGTTGTTTACCGCAATTAGTTTTTTAAAAAATTGTTATTTATTACATTTTTTGTTTTCAAAAAAAAAAATGATATCACAGCTATCAACTTTTTTTTTTTTTTTTACTTTCGTGAATAAACCATCGATATCTGTCTTAGAAAGAAAAGGCAAAAAAATATTAATTCGAATTCTGTCTTGACAGACGCCAAAAATTATAAGAGCAAATAAATATGTCAAATTGTAACACCTTTGAATTGAAGGCAGATCTGTTGTCTCATTTTATTTTTGGTCTCATTGGCTGTCCTTTAAAAAAATTTTGACATGTAAGTGACTTTTTAATTACTTTTAATATTTAGATTTTATTTATGTGTTTAGGTTGTTGAGTTTAATTAATGATATGGCAAGATTTAATTGGGAGATAACAAAAGAAAAAAAAAAAGGAAAATGAGACAACATATATGGACTCCTTTGAATTTGAACGAGAGCAAAGCTGTTTAGTGTCAATAAAATAGAAAGATGCAAAAAGGCTAATGATGGAATATATACGAGAAACGATCCGTAGATTGGTAAGGGCAAATTAATGTATCAAGGGAATATATACCATCTAATCTATGATAAAGGTATCTAGAATTAGTTTTGTGGTTCAAAACACTGTAATATGTGAGATATTTACATTGTAGCAATTTTTTTGTTTTTTATTATAACATGTGAAAATTTTACACTATTTGATAACCATAAAGTTAGTTATAACTACACTTACTAAACACCCTATAATTAGAGTTTAACACAATATATAATGAGAAAAAGGGGACGTTAATCCTAGCACTCACCCTCTTAGTATTGATTATTACTTTATAGATTGAATTTTATTTATGTACCCTTAATAAATTTACTTATTATAAGTCAATGATTATTTAGCGTTTAATAGATACACATATAAGATTCCTGCTCTTAAGTTTATAAACATTGCAAATAATAATAAAAAAAAGAGTCGTTTATCTTTTCACTTTCTGATGGGGAAGTAAACTCTACAAAGATATCAACAATTCTTGATATTGTTCTTGAGGTTACATTTGGTCCTATGGAATGCTTATTGAAATGGAAGACAATTCATAAAATATTTCTGTATTTGGACTTTTGTAGGAGAAGAGACATAGTAACAAATAGTTATTCTTCCTATTAAACTAAAATGGTTGCATAGCCATTCTTAAAATGGACTAATAGAATGATCAACATTCTCAAAAACGTTAATTAAAATTCTTCCTCTCTAAGTTACCCTCTTGGTGTTTTATTGTTTACTTTATTCTTTTTTCCTGATTGTACAATGTTTTTCTCAGAATCGAACCTGCAACCTATCCCATAAAAATCCTTTCCAACCATTGGGCTAACCTAACAGTGTTATTCTCTTTTCACGATCTAAATATAAAATAATTCATTTTATTAATCCTCCTTTTTCTTCTTCTTCTTCATCTAAAAAAAAATAGGATGGGAGGTTTCAAACTCTATATATTTTGGAAGAGTTGGATGTAGATTTTGCCGTTAGATTGTGCTTACAATCATTTCATAAAACAACCAAGTGATTGATGCTTATATATGTTTTAATAATTTATTTTTTACTTTTATTATGTAAGTTGAGTTCATCTTTGTTTTTGGTACAATGCAAACTTAATCAGTTACGTAATAGTGACAGACCAAATAACATAATCACATTAAGATATATTTAACTTCGTCCTTAAGACATAATTAAAGCTTGAATAAAAGAATGCTAAGGCTTGATCTTACTTTTTACTTTTCAATCTCAATGTTTTAGTTGCATTCATTTTTACGTTTTCTAGACATTGCCTCAAAGTAGTCGTGGAATTTGACTTCCTAGAAGGTATTTGCGTGGTTCAGAGAAAATAAGACCTAACTATAAATATTTTATACGTGCTTTCAATTTCCAAAATGAAATGGTAGAATTCAAATTTTATATCGTTGTCTGCATTCAGGACTAATGGAATTTTGTTCTTTGAAGGAACAATAAGGTTAGATTAGGTACTAACAAGACTACACTTTTTTTTGGAAATAAAAATAAAATAAAAGACCACCACTCTTCAAACTTTGCAATACTTGAACAATATTTCTATTTTATCCTAGCAAACATAGGGTGAATTAAAGGAATAACAACACATGAAGAGCGTTAGGAATTTAAATATATATGCCACTAAAGTCTAATCTATTTTTCATGCCAAACTAATACATGTAAATAATTAGAAAAGCGACATAAATTTAGGAGTTTTATAGATATGCCGTTTTTTAGACTATGGATTGAAAAATACCATATGGAAAAACTCCTTTAAAAAACGCCACAAGACACTTGTTTCTTTGATAATTTTACTTCTATATTGATTTTTGTAAGTGACATATGGTTTATTTATTTATTTTTTTTTTGCAAAAGGTAAAAGTAAATCCATTGTTCTATAACGTGATAATGGGCATAAATATCTCTATAAATTGACACCAAAAAATTGATAAAATAAAACCCATTTACAAGCCACATAATTAAATTGTCACGTGTATATATATATATATATATATATTATGTGAACATGAAAATATGGTAACAGTGCTGGGAGAAAGAGAAAAATAAAATAGGATTACTTTTTACAAATTATATTTTAATTTTTTATTTAATTCACATGTCAGTCCAAACAGGAGGAGTAAAGACAGCATTTGGTGTTCAAGATTAAATATAATTATTGCGGATTGGATTGAAACCTATGCTCATGTTCTTGGAAGTACGTACATGGTTAATTAGGTAAAAATAATCCAGTTCCTGGCATATTATTAGATTAGGGGTATTCAAAAGGGAAAAAAAAAAAAAAACAATGAAATCATCCAAACCAAATCATGCCATAAATTAATCTGGTTTCATCGGTTTAAAAGTCTTCATTTTTTGTTTTTAAAAATAAAAGTTTGGTTAGCGGTTTTAAAAAAAATTCAGACAGACCAAAACACTTTCGCAAGGATAATTTTGAAAAGATTTTCTTATACTTTCCATTTTCTTCATTTTCATACACGTTGTGTTTTTAGTAACTTAATTTTTTTTGTACTTGAATAATTTAAGTAAAATTCAACAGGTTAATGTTGAAAAAATAATAAAAAAATTGTAAAAAAATACGAATGGATTTGAAAAAAATAAAAATAATCAGGATCTAAGAAAAAATTTAAAAAAATATGGAGCCATATTTATCTTAAGACTAAAAATACATATTTAATATTTTTTCATATTTATAGTAACATTTTATTTGACTATGCGGAAGCACACCATGCCGTCTGGGGGGGAGTCTGCTCTGGCTCCGTGTGTATAAGGAAGCCCTTATGGTCGTGTTCTAGCTGCATCCAGAAGAAAATGACTCTAAGACAATTTTATTAATTCATTCTAGAAAATAATGTAACTAGAAGGAGATGAACCCACATAATTTGAACTTTGATTAGTCTTAATTAAATCAAATATCATTATTAGCTTTCAATTTATTCTACTAAAAAGTCAAAGTTGATCTCCTAAATTGCGTAAACATTAATATGAAGAAGTTTTAAAGAACAATTTCAAGCTCCCCCATTGGTTTAACTAATTCTTTAATGAGTAATTAATCAATTTTTGATCTAACTAATATATAATTTGGTTTATTTGATATCAACTGTGTCAAACAGGTTTAAGGTATAATTTTCCACAGTCGAAGATTTGTGCTTGTGCGAATATTATTTTTCTACTTTATAAACTGTAGATACTTTATTATATCTCCAAAATGTCAAGTTTTTTACTACTAAATTAATTGATCTCACTCATTGACAATTCAAAAGACACAAGACACAAATGCAAGTTCATTAATCACTCATTGTTAAAAATATTGCTCCCTATATGATCATCACTAAGAGAATGTGATTATTTTTTTATGGAATTCCAAAAGCATTTGAATATAAAAATAATTAAATTCTATTGTGATTTGTGGTCTTGTTAGAAATGCTCTCATGTTTCTATGTTGTATCGCTAATATAATCATCTAAATACGATTATATTCCATTCCAATGAAATTAGACAGCATCACAATCTTTGCCTTGTTTTGTTAACCTTTGTGCTCTGTTTTTTTTTTTTTTTTTTTCCCTTGAATCTCAGTCAATTGTTTTTTTTTATTGATTGTAGAGGATTGCTTAAAAAACTATATGTCTATTCAATTATTGGTGTATCAACAAGTGTGTCGAGATCTGAAACTTGGTATAGTTTATTTCATTTGAGTGTTTTATTCGAGTTTACTAGTAGAATTTGTTGTATACAGGGTCATGATTTTTCTGCACTTTAAGACACGGTTAAAAATTTTTGTTTATATTGCCTTGATTTTGGAATATATTTCTTTCTTTTTTGTTAAAAAGAAAAAAAGAAAGAAATATGATCTCATATCTATGATGTCAATATCTTTAATTGTTTCACACCTACAAGTCGTCCTTAGTGTTTTTTTTTTTTTTTTTCTTTACAATTTTAAAAGCGCGTGCTTCTCAGGGCCACCATGGTCTACACACCACCAAAAAGAAGCAAGAAAGACCAAGGGAATAGCTAAGCCCAATTCCCTCTGCTTTCCTCTTTTGTCGGTAGTCTCATTAGCTTTCCTTTCCACAGCAAACACCAAATGTCTTCCACGCCAAGAAACCCAATAAAATCACCACGACCATCTAAATTCTCTCACAATGAAGGAAACCCAAGAGAGTGAAAACTACTAGTTTAAGGAAGATGAAGGCTTTAACAAAGAGATGGTCTTTAACCATCCTCTGCCTTACTTTCTTCACCGCTCTCTTCCCAATCTCAACCCCTCTAGATACCTTATCTCATAACGAATCTCTCCCCGGCAACCAGACCCTCGTCTCCGCCGAGGAGGTCTTCGAGTTCGGCCTCTTCAGGCCTGGTAGCACAGGATGGTACTTGGGCCTTTGGTACAAGAAAATCCCCGTCAAAACATACGTTTGGGTCGCAAACAGAGACAGCCCTCTCCCAAATTCCTCTGCAACTCTCAAATTCGACGATCATGGACGCCTCGTCCTTGTCGATTTCTCCGGGAATGTTTCGTGGTTTGCGAATCAAACCGCAGCGGCACAGAACCCAGTTCTTCAGCTTTTAGATTCCGGAAATCTCGTCGTCACAGAAGAAAACGACGATCAGTGCCTGTGGCAGAGCTTTGACCATCCGACGGACACCCTGTTACCGAGTATGAAGCTCGGATGGAACTTAAACACCAGTTTCGAAAGGCACTTGTCGTCGTGGAATACCTCAAGCGACCCTTCAACGGGAGACTACACTTTCAAGCTTGATCCCCGCGGATTCCCGGAGATTTTCCTGAGAGACAATCAGGCCATAGAGTACCGAAGCGGTCCTTGGAACGGGAACAGATTCAGCGGAGTCCCGGAAATGGCTTCGATTAACGGGATTGAGTTCAGCTTCGTTGACGACGAGGATGAGGTTTATTACACGTTTTTCACCAGTAATTCTATTCTTTCTCGTTTGGTGGTCAGTCCTACCGGATATCTCAACCGGTTCACATGGATTGACAGTAGCCAGTCTTGGAACATGTACTGGTACGCTCCCAAGGACCAATGCGACAACTACAAAGAGTGCGGTCCGTTCGGCGTTTGCGACACGAACGCTTCGCCGGTGTGCAAGTGCTTGAAGGGGTTCGAGCCGAGGAATCCGCAGGCGTGGGGGCTGAGAGATGGGTCCGACGGGTGCGTTAGGAGGACGCAGTTGGATTGCAAGAAGGACAAAATTTGGACCGCGAAGAACGTCAAGTTGCCGGAGAGTTCGGGCTGTTTCGTGAACCGGAACATGAGCTTGGAGGAGTGTAGGAAGTTGTGTTTGGAGAATTGTTCTTGCACGGCTTATGCCAACGCCGACATTACAAATGGAGGGACGGGCTGTGTTACATGGAGTGGTGATCTAATTGACATCAGGAATTATGCCGAAGGTGGACAAGTTCTCTACGTCAAATTGGCTGCCTCTGAGTTAGGTAACTTCCTCCTCCACACTAACTGAGTTTTACCATCTTTGTTAGTGTCCTTTTCTAATTTCTTCAACCATGTTTGTTTAAGGCTTAAGCATGCTATTAGATCATAATCTCACATCCAACTTTCGAAAAGTAAGAATTTTTCTGTTAATTATATTAAGAGATAATTTTTTTACTCAATAAGAGTAACATATATTTCAATTATTCAGTCGATGATATATAAATTTTTAGCAATAATTGAAATTTTATAAATTTTAGAAGCAAATATTAGATTTTCAAAATTTGGGTGGGCGAGCCACTATTTTTTAGCTTGTCATATTGGATTTTAAAGGGGAAAAAATGATTTTGCCTAGCCAAAATAGGTCTAATTTATAGCCATAATATAGACGGTAACTTTGGAGAATGTTCCTTGTTTTTGTTGTGGGATGGAAGAATCATTTGTCCTTTGAATGGCTTCTCAACCGTGTAAAATAAACATGGTCAATGGCCTAATTAGATATGAGCTGAATAGTTCAAAAAAATATAGGTTAAAACGGCATGTCGCTGAAAAGGATTCCAATGCAATATATATCCCACCACCACTACCAATACCAAACCATTGAATATTAAAATGATATACTCCGTTACGTGGACTTATTTTTTTTATTACTGATTGCGTTGGTGTCTATATATTATAATATTTTGATTTAAACGTCTCTTTGTTAATTGCTCATCTTAAACAACAAAAGGGTTTTTGTGGTCCTTGTTAGACTTACTTTTTTCTAGACGGCCATCTGGGACCCTCTTGGGTTCATATCCTAACGTTCCTTCATGGCTGGGCCGACGTTGTTGACTTGTGAAGATTTTCTTGGGTCCAGACTTGATGGTCATTTCAAGTCTTTCCATGAAACATGAGGCTAGAATCAACGTGTGGCATTTTAGTCTTCACTGGCGGTTAAATTTTTTCAGGCGGGATCTCTCAATAAATATGCATCATTTCAAAAGGAAATGCTTTTTGAATTAGAGGTTAGCTGGTTTTAATTTTCTAAATATTCTGGGTCCAGCCATCGAGATGGGGTGGGAACAGCACTAGTAATCTCATCAAAAAGCGGTAGATAATATTTGTTTTTTCTTCTTCTTGTTTAGCTTTTCTTTTCTTGCGTTACCTTTCCTACGTAATAAAAGAAAATTTACTTTTTTTATAGGGTGTTTGGAATGGTGGTGGAAATTAATGGTGGGAACCACTTTTATTATAACATGTGAGAGTTTTATAATGTAGCATATTTTTTTATTATTACTGTAGCATGTGAAAGCTTTACACTGTTTATAACTGATATTGTGGTGGGAACCACTCGCTTCCCACCACTGCCAAACACCCACTTAATCTGCTAAGAAGTCTTTGGCACATTTTTGAACGAAGTGATGATTAGGAAAAAATGAATGCAGATTACGTCTTTGGATTAACTTTTCTCAATCCGCTAAGAAGTCTTTGGCACATTTTTGAACGAAGTGATGATTAGGAAAAAATGAATGGAGATTACATCTTAGGATTAACTTTTTTAATCCGCTAAGAAGTCTTTGGCACTTTTTTGAACAAAGAGATGATTAGGAAAAAATAAATGGAGATTATGTTTTTTTTTTTAAGCTGGTATTGTTTTATATTTTTAAATGTACAGAGAGAATTAATAATAATTAGCAAACAAGAGAAATCGCATACATTTTTTTTTCTCTAGAAGTGGGAGGGAAGGATCAATATTGATGCTTTGAACTTAATGTATTTTGGGAAATTTTAATATAAGAAAATGAAATCTTCATACGAAAAGTTGTGATAATGAGAGTTTTTTTTTGTAATATAATTCGTAAGGTTTACCTAAAAAAAAATCTTAAAAATGAGGTTTGGTGGTTCATTCTATATAAGGCTACCTTGAACAAAAATATTTCTTAATTCTTGACATGAAAGCATCCCACTCTATCAATTGGTGGAGTAATTGTCGACCCCATCAAGCATCATTCATTAATAATCTTAGCTGTTCTTTTTTTTTCTTTTTTTTTTTTGCGAACGTTAATATTCTTAGCTGGTCACCTATAAAATGTTGCCAACGTGTTTTCGTAAATGAATTGGCTTCTCTGTAAAAAGTTTGTGGGTCCACTTTGAGGTGGGTTAGGTGTTATTCTATTGTTGGCCTAATGTTTCGCATTAAGGAGTGTTTTCTTGGTACAATATAGTTTGTTTAATTAATGTTCTCTTCGGTGTTGTGAATCAATCTGCTGGCTCTTTTTTTTTTTTTTTTTTTTGCTCTTTTTAGTTATTTTTAATTAATTTTTAACAATTAAATAAATCATTTAATTTTTTTAATATTTAAGTATTTAAATTATTAAAATTAAATGATGTGTCAAATAAATAAAAAAAATAATAAAAAAAAAATAAAAACGGAGACAACATATCTAAACTCATCTTTTGTGGCGTCTTTACATACTTTCATAGAATTAATGGTCCTTTTTAGTAATTTTCCACGCTTTCCACCATTTTTTAAGCTAGCTTCTTAGTTTCTCCTTTGTTTTTATTTGTGCAATAACTTCCTCGTCACGTTCCATTGAAAAATGTTTTTCTTTTAACTTCATCCTTCATATTTATTTGCCAACTTTTCATGGAAGAAATACTCGAATTGATGCTGAGATGATGTACGGGGAAAAATTGTTACTTTCACTTAGGAATTATGATTGATTAAAATACACATGCTGATGTAAATTTACAATGTATACCTTTATTATTCACAAGAAAATAATTAACTTCACGAAACTACTATTTCAGAAAGCGATTGGACGAGAAATCGAATAATCATAATCGTGGCAGTTGCTGTTGGTATCTGCCTTCTATTACTTGGACTCTTTGTTCTGTGGAAGAGGAAGGCTTTACGAAATATGTGTAAAGAAACACCAGAGACTAGAGGTACCCAATGGATTCTCTACAATTTCCCCAATATTGCATATGAAAATTGAAGTTGTGTAGCTGATAATGTTAATTTTTTTTTTTTAACTTGTTCTTAAAATTTGATGATTCTAAATTAGGTCCGCGCGAAAGGAGCCAGGATTTACTGTTGAATGAGGTGGTCGTCTCAAAGAGAGAGAGCTGCTCGGGTGAAAAGGGTAAAGATGAGCTAGATTTGCCGTTGTTTGATTATTGTACCATGGCCATGGCTACAAATAACTTTTCGGACGAAAACAAACTGGGACAAGGTGGTTTTGGATGTGTTTATAAGGTAAACCTTGTTCTTGATAATCGGCAATGAAATCATAGTTTGGAACCTTAAGGAAAGGAAAAGGTGGCCTGACATAATCATGTTTTGCCAAGCCAGGGTATTTTAGCAGGAGGGCAAGAAATAGCTGTGAAGAGGCTATCGAAGAACTCCACCCAAGGAATCGAAGAATTCAAAAACGAGGTCAGATTGATAGTGAAGCTTCAGCACATTAATCTGGTCCGTTTGCTCGGATGCTGCATTGAGATGGATGACAAGATGCTGATATACGAATACATGGAAAATAGAAGCTTGGATTCTATTCTGTTCAGTTAGTCTTTGAACTTGATTTCTGAGTAGAATTATAATTCTTTACAAATTGTATAATGAGATGTTATGACAAGAATAAAAACAATGATGCAGGTAAAACAAGAAGTTCTTTGCTTGATTGGCCAAAGCGCTTCAACATTATTCGTGGAATTGCTCGAGGACTTCTTTACCTTCACCAAGATTCGCGATTTAGAATCATTCATAGGGATCTCAAGGCAAGCAACATCCTACTTGACGGAGAACTGACCCCAAAAATATCGGACTTTGGAATGGCAAGAATATTTGGTAGGGATCAGACTCAAGCAAACACAATAAGAGTGGTGGGAACTTAGTGAGTGTCCTAACAAGCTCTTACCTAAATTCTTCTAACAGTCCAAACTCCATTAACCAAACAGATATTTATTCCATTGTTTTGATTGACATGCAGTGGATATATGTCTCCTGAATATGCAATGGACGGACTCTTCTCGGTGAAATCTGACGCTTTTAGTTTTGGTGTTCTGGTGTTGGAGATCGTCAGTGGTAAAAAGAACAGGGGATTTTATCATGCAAACAAGGAACTAAACCTTCTAGGACATGTAAGTAAAATAACATAACTAGTACATTTTGATTTTCTTTTTCCTGTGGATCACTCTGTTCTCATAATTTTCATGTCAAAAATTGTTGCAGGCCTGGAATTTATGGAAGGAAGGAAAGGCATTGGAACTCCTCGATTCATCAGTTGGTGACTCATATTCTGCCTCTGAGGTGTTAAGGTGCATACAAGTGGGTCTCTTATGCGTTCAAGAACGTGCAGAAGATAGACCTACAATGTGCTCTGTGGTTTTGATGCTGAGTAGTGAGACTGCAACAATGCCTCAGCCTAAAAACCCTGGCTTTTGCCTCGGTAAGACTCCTATTGAGACCGAGTCGTCGTCGAGCAAGCAAGAAGATCAATCGTGCACCGTAAATCAAGTCACAGTTACAGTGATAGATGGTAGGTAGAAGCTAGGCATCGCATATAGACGTGAGTGTTTTGTCACTTTACATATTGTGTAACAAGTTTCTGTATATATAATTAATCCGAGGACCTTCCAACGGCTTTTGAGTTCCATAGATCCTCAAAGAGTAAGATTTATTTCAACTTGTTTTGTCTAGTTCTGTAATACGAGCTACTTGATGTTTGATGAGAAGCGTATAATCCCACAACTCTGCCGTGGGGATTGGATTACACCAATGAAGTCTAGAAGCCTTGTAACAAGTATAGCAATTCATTCCAGAAATTGATCAACAGCCTTATAATTATTTATTTCTTTTTCCCCCTAAACACGCACATTAAACATATTTAAAAAATATTGATTACATCCATTACAATTAAAACGTACAAGGTCGCGTAAAAAACGTAAAAAAGTTCCTCAGCTTTACTACCAAAATAAACAGATTTGCAACGAGAAATGTTTCAAATATAAAATGAAAGCAACTATTGGTCAGAAGTGCACACAGAAACCGAATTAAAAACTCTCTGATTATCATATTATGCATGAATTCAAGCATGGATTCAATAGAAGAACGTTCACGAATATTACATCAGAGAATAATAATAATAATAAGAAATGAATAAGTTCAATTAGGAAAAAAAAAATGAAAGGAAAATCATGGATGTTGAAAGATGTTGGTTATTTGAAAATAGGAATAGGCATTCATTGATTAATCGAGAAAGAGAGAAGAAAAGGAAAAACTTATGAGAGTGAAAAGTGAAGAAGCGAGCGCCAAACACAGGAGAAATAGCTGGCGAGAGTGGCAGTCGACGGTGGAGCAATGGTCGGCAATAGGCGGCGTGAATAGTGGCCTGGCAGTTGGCGACAGTAGCCAACAAGAGTGGCGGTTCTACGGTGGAGCGATGGGGTACCGTCTTAGCGGTAGAGATGGGTAGAGAGGAGAGTTCGGAGAAGGTTTCAGGGAAGAAAAACAATCAATGGGATAATTTTTTTTTAGGGAAAAATTACTATAAGACTCACTAATAATTCTTATCTATGAGACCTTTTTTTTTTTTTTCTCACTAGTTCTACATCTCATGATGGAAAACAAACAAGCTCCCTATAAGTTTGGTGACCCTATACACATCAGATCAAATTCATCAGAATCCCAATAATTAACAGCGGCAAAAAAAAAAAAAATGAAACAAAAGGGGAACTCGACGTGGGTTTTTTCCCGTCATCGGCGGAGATCCTTTTCGGTTTAGAAGGGTCGAAATCCTACTCACCATCACTGTCCTAGGTCGTCGCCGCTGTGGCTGCGAAGGGTGTTTCTAATGGGTGTCGTCTTCTTTCTCGTGGGTTTCTTGCTAGGGATGATGCCATTCGATGATGTATTTTGTTCATGCCGACGATGAGATTTGTGCGTATGACTTCTCGTTTGATATCAAGTTGCCGCACGTCAAGACGTGATTCAACGTGGACTGCGGACAGATCACCATTGCTGTTCATATCGCGACTTGCCTCGCCGTCGGCCACCATTGGAGGTCGCAAACCGCAATGTATTCACCCCCATCGGGCCTCCTCCGGAACGGAAATCCCAACCCAACCTCGTGCCTCTTCGGTTTGATAGTTCGCGACAGATATCAACTCCGTCGTGCCAGATCTCCTCTTGCAACATTGCTCGCGGCCTCCGTCATGCTGTTGTCGTCAAGCCCTCACCCTCTCCACCAGCCACCCCAGTCGTTGAGTCGGCGTCACTAGGTTGAGAGTTGATTTCCCAGCACTCGCCACCCTCGTCCGTCACTAGGTTGAATCTATTGTATGGGGTTTTTTAAAATTATTTTTTATTTGTTATTTTAGAATGAGGAGGTGAAAATGATACAATCAAATGTAGTTGTGTTTAGTATTATTTTTTTGGTGAGATATTTTGGACCATAGTATTTAAATCCAATGGCTACAAAAAACAGGTCTTATATAGATAAGACCTTTTAAAAAGTCTTATCATAGTATTTATTATTTTTTAACCTAATTGAAAAATCAAAGTAAATAAAACTGAAGGGCAATTTTGTAACTTTAATGGCCAGACCGGCATTTTTAAAAATAAAAAGAAAAAAAGAAATGGAAATAAGATTGAAGGTTCAAGCTTAAAACTTAATTTATAGAAGGGCATTTAACTAATTTTCTCCACAATCAACAACGACCTCGTCCCAACCTTAGGTTCGATCTACCTATACCCTCCTCCTTTGCGGGTGGCACAAAGCTAACCTTAAAGAACGTACAAAAGTTTCATATTTGCTAGAAGGATTATTCTGTTACATATTACAAATTAGTTATTATAGTCTAATAAAAGGAAGCAACTATTATCGTCGTCATTTTAAATGACATAATTAATAGCATGTCTAATGTAATGCCCAATTTCTATATATATTCTAATGTCAAAATTAAATACTTGAATAAGAAAAACATTCTGTAATTCAATAATATACACGATACTAATTGTGAAACAAGCATAGCGAGGGGCGGAGGGAGGTGACGCCTAAGGGCATACATGCCTTGGATTTTTGAGAACTTTTTTAAGCGCCTAAGTTTTGTCCTTTTTTGGTATTTTTTTTTAATATGTATACTTAATCTTCTATTTCTTTCACTTATATGCCCCCCTAAATCAACAAAATTTTTTAAATATATCTCCTCTAATCTAATTTCATGTAGTCTTCTATAAACTTTTCTTGAATCTATCGTAAAAATAATTATTCTCAAATGTGTCTAAAACATTTTTTTTTCTTGCACAATCCTCTCAATTGTTATCTCTTAAATACTTTTTCTTCATCTGTCCTTGTTGAAGTAATATTTAATTTAAATGTGTCCCTACTTAAAGTTTTTTCTTGTGGCACTCTCAACTACTATTTCTTAGTCTATATTTTTTAAATAATTTTTTACCTAATTTGTCCATCAAAGTTTTTATTACTCAAACATGTTTTTTTTCTCTATACATATATAATATTGAATAAAAAACATGTGTTGATTGAAATATGTATTTTAATACATTATACTTAAAATTTTGGTTTGAAACTAAACACTAGGGAGAATAAAAAAATTAAAAACTAAAATCTTTAGAAAATCTATATTGACATATCAAAACATCCAATGTACTACGTATGCACATGAGTAACACATGCTTCCAACTAGTTGACAGTATTAGGAGGAAATATTATGAGGGTTTTTAAAATGTTACATGCTCTTGGACCCAGCACCCCTAAAACAAAATCCTGGTTCCGCCACTAAGTATAGCATGTGCCAGATGTTGGCATGATTAGTTCTCGCCGTTATTGTGTTGAATTGTTCGCATAAAAATTATAACTAATATGTATTTTTCAATTATTTAAGAATTAAAAATTCCCTTCATACATTTCAAAACATAAAATTTATGACAAAAAGCAAATGTATAATAATATTATTTGAAAAAAAATTGGAACATAAAATAAAATAACATATCAAATATGCCATTTTAATCTTAAAAGGAAAGGACATTAACAATTTAGCATTTACATTAAAGATGATTTCATTCTGCAATGCAATCACAAAAATGTGCAAACTTTGAAGTCATTTAGTATTTAAGAAAGCAACATGACACTACAACAAATAGGTTTTCAGCTAGCTAAATGCAGTGTTACTAAATAATTTGTTTGTGATGACATGTCGTCACTAACTAGTCATCACCAAATTCTTCTGTTGACGGATTTTTGGAGTGACGACCATATACATTGTCGCTATAAGCTTGTTGTCGCCTACCGATTTGATGACCATGAGCTTTTGCAACAACCATTTTAAGATACTTGTTGCTGAGGGTCTCGATATACCGACAACATTGTCATCGTTAAAAATGTTTCATTAACAAAGAGACTGCCTTACAATTATCTGAGAATATATACATTTCAAAAAACAAAGACACTGCCTCAGCTGACTAGTATAGCATATATTAATGGAAATTCTACTAAGTAGGAATAACCTCCTAGCAAAGTCAGTTCAGATCATACATACTCGTCCACAAGTGGAAAGGATCCTAAATTAGGAATATTAATTGGAAAAGCGTGATCAGAAGACTCAATAAACTGGAATCCTTTCCTCTCTTTGAGTACAACTTCCGAAGAAGCAAGAGGTTAACAGAATAAGAGACGCCTTCCATGATCTACAAGGTGCTTTAGTCATACTTCGTACGTAATCAAACTTTTAAGAACCAAAAATATGTCAAACTAATATATAATATTTTTTTCTTTTACCTAAGAACAAGTTAACCACTTTGACATGTGCTTAGAAGTTGCAAACAATTTCTTAGGATTTGAAAAACGAATTGAAGAAACGAAACTAAACTATGTTTTAGACCAAAATGTCATTTGACCACGGGTAAATTCACCTAAGATGCTTCAATCGTAATAAACAGAAAATTTGTAGTTCACTGTGATCCATCACATGCTTTCATCTAGATGGCTGTTAATATTAGACAGTACATAAGAAAAAGAAATTGGAAATTTTAGAAATCCGGAAAAATTAAAAAAAAATAAATAAAGCTTTGTTGTAGGAAAACAAGTTCTTTCTCGTTGCATCAGTTTCAATACCTTCTTCCTTTTCTAATTTTCTCCTTCTAGTTTTTCTATCTGCCCTGTAATATTGTAACCGTTATTTCGTTAGAAACATTTGGTTTAGTCAATGATAATGGAGCGTCAATCTCTATAAAGGCTCTTCCAGTATAAAATCCAGGTTGTTTTGGTTGAGGCAGTGAAGAATTATCATTTTCCAACATGGAGACAGCAGACGACATTAAGGGCCGTTCTTCAGGGTGCTTTTGAACACACAATAGTCCGACTTGGATACATTTCAACACTTCTGATGCAGGAACATTCTCCATTATTAAATCATCTATGAGCTCCACGGGCCGGCCCTCATTCCACAATTTCCATGCCTAAAACAATCCAAACTCAATTTCAAAATCAGCATGGGAATATTAGAAAGACGTGGCAAACATGGCAAAAAAGAAACGAATTCGTTAACTAGTATCAACTCACATGTCCTAAAAGGTTGAGATCATGATCAGGATGATCAAACCCTCTGTTCTTCTTCCCACTGACTATCTCCAAAATTATGACACCAAAGCTAAAGACATCTGATTTCACCGAAAAGTGTCCGTCTATTGCATACTCAAGAGACATATAGCCACTGCATGAAAAAAAATAAAAAAAAAATTGGAAGAAGTTCAAACAATCATATAAATTGAGTAAGAAATAGAGGTTGACCTTGAGTAGCAAAGTAAAACAATTGGAGAGTATATTGTTGAACTTACTATGTGCCAACTACTCTTTTAGTATTTACTTCGGTCTGGTCACCTCTAAGTATTCTAGCCAAGCCAAAATCTGATATTTTGGGGTTCATCTCACTATCTAAGAGGATATTACTAACTTTAAGATCTCTATGAATGATCCTCAACCTTGAATCCCGATGAAGATAAAGAAGTCCTCGAGCAATTCCCACGACAATATCAAACCTCTTTTGCCAATGAAGAGCAGTATCCCTCGTTTTATCTATGCCAATTCAAATGCATGAAGTTGAATGTCAATGTCGTTAGCCCAAAGGCATAAAACTATGAGAAAAAAAGGTATGAATTTTAAGGTTTTCTAACTGAATATGTATAAGTCCAAGCTTTTATTAGGCATGAACTCGTATATCAACCTCCTTTCTTCTCTATGAATACTGCATCCCAACAGCCTAACAAGATTCCGGTGTTGAAGTTTCGAAATGAGGATAGCCTCATTCTTGAACTCCACAGGGCCTTGTCCAGAATCTTTCGAAAGCCTTTTCACTGCTATTTCTTTTCCCTCTGAGAGCACACCCTATTAAAAATCAGTGTATTAGCTAAAATGAATGTAAAATACAAGCTTGTTTATCTTATAATGAAGGCAACTTACTAAAAACTGTACCTTGTAAACTGGACCAAAACCACCCTCCCCGATTTTATTTGTGGAGGAGAAGTTGTTAGTAGCATTGGCAATGGTATCTAAGCTGAATGAAGGTAACTCTACATCTTCTTCTAGAAGAATAGGGTCCTGATCTTTGTTTGAATTAATTACTGTAACTTTCTCTGCAAAGAAAATGAGAATAAATTGAAACACATAAATGGCACGGAGGAAAGATTATATTGCACGATCTGTTCGTGTGATCAATATTGCAAAACGAACGTGTTTGTTAGTTGGGACGTATCAAAGTGATAGCTATGTATGTTAGTGTTGGTTTATTTTTTGTGTAAAGAGAGAACAAAGGCTAAGAAATTCTGGAACATGAAAATGTGTTTGTGGTGTGTATGAATATTTTCACTAAAAGTTTATTTGCCCTCACTTATTCAAGTTTGTTGGAGAGTTTTGTGGCAAATTACCCCCAAGATATAACAAACACTTGAACATTATATTTAGTAACAATAGGATGTTCCAAAACAAGATATGAATTTTATAATAACACTGAAGTTTATAAAAAGACAGAGGTGTCATTTGAAGAATGATTAAAACAGAACCAAACCATATAACCTTTACACAAATGTACCTCATCAAAAGTAAAGGTATCTGTTTGTGTTTCAATGCATCTATTGCAACGGACGTGTACGTTGTTAATTGATATCCATTATTCTCTATTTTTTTTTAAGATTTTCTATGTTTTTAAATCTATAAAATAGTTTTAATAACTGTTTAAAGGTAGTTATGTTATTTTGATCAATTTCTCTATTCATAAGGATGGAATTAAAATTAGTTTTTTAAAATTCAGAATATACATTTATAGTTTTTAAAAACAGAGAGTCAAATTGGGAAATAATTAAAACTAGGAGTTGTAATTATCTAATTAACCCAACTGACAAATTAGATGAACATCAACAATAAAAGTGTCTCGGAAAGCTATGCACGATGAGGGCTAGCACTAATCAACAAGATAATCCTCAAGCAATAAGAGCCAGTTTCGGATGGATCTAATAGTTGAGGACTCTTCCGAAGATGCAAGGCTTAAAATATATAATACACCAAAAATCAACAAACGTCTGCTTATTCACAAAGGGACAGAAATTGTTATTTCAGGGTTTTAGGAAAAATTAGTAGATTTTAATATTTTAAGAAAAATGTTGAACAATAATCTGGAAAAGAATAAGTCCCCCTTTTATAAGCTTCAAGCATGCAGCAGAAAGGGTCTTAAAAATTACGTTTTCTCCCAGTTTTATTTTCTTTCCTTACTTTCGTTTTTGCAAGTACTTTTTCCTTTCATTTTAATAAAGTTTTTTGTTTATTAAAAAAAATTAATACTGATACATGTCTTCTAAGCATGAAGCAAGAATGTTGTAATGGCATAATTATGTCATTCCATTTACAGAACCCTTCTACCACGTTTGTGCTTCAAATATTATTCTTGGAATTTCTTATATAACCAAATTCTGGACTCAAATTCTTTATTCAATTTTTGGTATTACAAATGATATATAACTAATTATATTATGATACATTATTTAATAAGAAATGTGTAAAAGTCAATTAATTTTTTTTTTTTTTTTTTAAATGATGTGAAGAAAATTTGAGTCCCCAAATTCTTATTATCACGAAGATATAATGGCGTGTTCTTCACGCAAAAACAATATATTATACCTTGCCTAATGAGGAAGCAGCGTGACCTTTTAAGGATGAGATAGCCACCAGCAAAACAAATTAGAAGAAATCCCGAAATAACTGATGTTGAAACGATCAATACAGGCGATCTTCCATCCTTGTCTGAATCTGTGACTATAAACGACCACATGTTAAGCACAACATTAAGAGTAAGAACATAAAACATTTATTCTTGCTGCGAGGACGTGGTTGGCGATGATTGTATTTACAAAGTCAAAATACATGCACTAATGCCAAAACACAAAAATTTATTAGGGAATTCTAACAATGGCGAAGGTAATTTATTCCACCGACAGAGTAAGATGTTTTAGCTATTAGTTTGTACACATTAAAAATTTATAGCACATGATATAGCACATGGTGGTGACTTTTCTACTATCACCAATAAAACATTTATTCTTGCTGCGAGGACGTGGTTGGCGATGATTGTATTTACAAAGTCAACATACATACACTAATGCCAAAATACAAAAATTTATTAGGGAATTCTAACAATAAAGAGGGCAATTTGACTCCACCGAAAAAGTAAGATGTTTTGTCTCTCGGATTAAACTTTTAACGGTCTATGTGATTGTACACATTAAAAATTTACTGTACATGATATAGAACAAAAATTCTCTTTTTATTAACATGATGATGACTTTTCTACTATCACCCAAAAAAAAAAAAAAAAAAATCCTTAGTAGACTCTTACCAAATCCGAAAGAAGCCAATTAACGTGCTTTGTTAGTTTCAAACATCAGACTTTGAATGTTGTCTGAACTTTGAAGGTGTTGAATTTTGAACTTTCAAGTTTGAACTCTGGTCAAGGATAGATTAGCTAATATAGTAAATAGTAATAATTTCTGCCAGTTAACTTTAGTAATGGTGTTCAACCGCAGGATTACGGTAAACTGGTGAATTACCAGTGTTTAAACTTTCAGGGAAAAAAAAAAAAAAAAGAGGACCTAGATGTTTAGCAATTAGCACAGTTTCTGGTTATACTTGCCCAGCGAGAACTGAAAAGCAGATATTTTTAGTCTTACCAAATTCAGAAGCATCCATTCTAACGTACAAATCTTGGCCACCATCATTGTAAACTCTCATATCAAGCAAGTCCCCAAACCATAACACGCACCCAGTGACCTCAGCCTCAGAGTAAGCTACACAGGAACAGTTCCTCTTACATATTAATTCACACTCTTCCTTACTCTTCACCGTCCGGTTTGCCACAAACTTCGAACCGTACGGTAACTTCAGGCGAGAGAACTTCTTGAACCTCCCGTCATCGCCACAATTTAAGAGCGTCTTCAGCACGCACCCGCCGGTCCAATCGAATTTTGTCCAGTCTTTCACTATTCTCGGCACGAACCCACTCAGGCAATGGCAGAGGGGACTCCCAGTGGCATCACAGATACTATTGGGGCCGCAACTCTGAAAGTCATCGCATAGATCTGTTCGAAAAGAAAAGATAGTAACCCAATCGCCGCTAGTGTAGCTCCACCTGAGCTGTTGAGGATATCCTGTTGGGCTAACCCACAGCCTCATATTCGTTGAGTTATCGCCACTTTCGTAAGTATAGTAGGCATGAGCTTCGTCGTATACAAATTTTGATATAAACACCAAGTTGTCTCGGAGAGGAGGATCGCCGCCAAACCGAACACCATCCCATGTTCCACTTCGATACTGGACTTTCGAGCCTCTGCGCAGAATTATCTGAGGAAGCCCGTGAGGATCTACTTCGATCGTGAAGTTTCCTGTCGATGGATCTTGGAGGCTGTTCCAGGAGTTTAGCTTCCAACTCTGACCAGATGTGAAGTCCCAACCCAGCTTCATGCCTGCTAAAAGCGAATCGCAGGGATGGTCGAAACTCTGCCACACGTAGTTTCCACTGTTACCATCTTTGACCACGAGGTTTCCTGTGCTTAAGAGCTGCAAAGTTGGGTCTTCTGCTGATGAATTTGAGTACCATATGGGGCTCTCTGTTTTGTTGCCGAGGATTACTATGTTTCCAGTTTCTGTAATTTTAAGGACGCCTGACGAGTCTGTGAGTGGATTGTCTCTATTGGCGACCCAAACGATTGTAGGCTCTGCTACATCCTTAAACCATATTCCCACATAGCGGTTCCTGGAATTGGATGTGCTGAAAAAGCCTAATTGGAATTTTTCGCCAGTGGAGACGAGAGTTTCTCTGGTGGAGACGGGAGTTTCGCCCGTGTCATGTAGAGTTTGGTTAGGCTTTATGGCGTCATCAGCTGCTATGGGATTGTGGAGGCAGATGATCAGGGAGAAGAAGTACAAGATTGCAGCCATGTTCATAGAATTGAAGAAAAAAAAAAGTAGACAGAGATATTGAGAGGCAATGCTTTGTCGCCACTACTCCATGGTTTTTTCCGTATTCAAATTAAAACGCTTCTAAGTGCCGATCTGAAAGACAAAGCTTGACTTGTCAGTTTAGTCTCTGAACTATTGAAAAGTCAATGGATAAATTTTATTTTCGTCGCTAACTTTGTACCGTTTGTTGTTTTGTCTCTAAACTTTAAAAATTAACATGCATGCTTCTTGAATTTTAAAACGTTAGCAATAATGCTTTTTTTTGTGGAATTCTGTCCATAAAGTTTATTTTTGCACCTGAAACTTTGGTGATTATGTTATGTTACTCTCTAAAACTTCTAAAACTTGTATTTTTATCTCCTAATTTATTTTTTTTCTTGCCAACAATTTTGTTGACAATAAGACGTACTTTTTATTTTTTTTTATACTCATATTTGTTATAGTAGATTAGAGACTTAAAATATATATTTAGAGTGAAAACTAAAGAACTATTGTAGCTAAAAAATATCAAATACTTTAATAAAATTATAGTACAGTTTAATTACCAAATAAGCAAGTGTATTACAATTGGCTATAAAATGTGTATTACAAGCGAAAAAAATACATCTATTTGGCACCAAAAAAAAAATAATAAACTAGACAAAAAAAAAGTGGAAGATTATATATAAATACATATGTTAGACATATTTAGAAGACTATTGTGGCAAAAAAAAAATCAAATACTTTAACCAAAATATAGTACAGTTTAATTACCAAACAAACAAGTGCGTTGCAATTAGTTAAAAAAAGTCTATTATAAATTAAAAAATTACATTTATTTGACATCAAAAAATGAAAAAAAAAAAAGTGAACTATATGACAAACCAGTTGAAAATTATATATAAATATATATTTTAGGCCTATTATATACTATAACAAATATGGGCATCGAAAAATAAAAAGTGTGTCTAATTGTCAAAAAATTATAGGCTAGAAAAAATGAAAAAATAATTTTTGGCATAAAAATACAAGTTTTTGAAGTTTAGAAGATAAGATGACATAATTACCTAAGTTCGAGGGGCAAAAATAAACTTTATCGATGGAATTTTACAAAAGGGACATTTTTGCTAACATTTTAAAGTTCAAAGGATATGCATTCCAGTTTTCAAACTTCAGGGGGCAAGCTGAGAAATTGTCCAAAGTTCAAGAGGTAAAGATAAAATTTATTCAAAGTTAAAATTAAGTAAAGAGATTAGTCCTCCATCCGACAACCCCATAAATTCACCCCATGACTTTGTCCGACGTATATTTGTAACCATAGAATCAATCAACTTAACATAATTAGTGCTCTAGACCCTATATATATATATATATATATATATATATATATTTTAATATTTCATTTCTCTTAGATTTTATCAATTTTGGAGAGCTGGAATTGCTTAAAGGTAGTATACGTTTCTTAAAGAGTGTAAAAATGTACAGAAAATGAAAGAATTTAAAGAATAAGTGATATTCAAATATAAAAGTAATGCTTAATACATGTAGTTATCTTTTTCTAAGCATTGTGTTTCATGCTCTTAATTAATTATATTTCTATTCAACAAAAGTTTTTTTGGTGGAAACCTGATGAGACTTTGTAACGCCCCTATGTGGGGGTTAACAGTTTTTAATGAGATAAAATAAAAATAAATAATAAAAGTAAAACCTTAAAAATAAAATTTGCCCGGGACTTAAATGAAAACTCTCAACTCAAAAATAAAATATAAACGACAAATAAACCACAGTTTTAATGTAGCACCTTAAATTTAATAATATAAACTGTTGTCATCATCATTTTAACCCTCAACACATTATAATTACAGTCACAGAAAGTAACAATTGATGCTTACATTATCATGAAGAACATTCTTTACAATTGAGCAGTCCCAATGTAATATAGTTATATCGCTTCCTCAACTATATTTCTCGTAGCCACCTCACACTTAGTGAGTCCTGAAAAGATATAAACATAAGGGTATGAGCAACACTATGCTCAGTAGAGAAAGCCATTACTCACCTTTAGGTTTTTATCATTACCACATTAAAATCTGCATGGTTAGTAAGTCACATCATATTCCAGATTATGAGGTTTATTATGATCACATCTTATGGATACCGTAGTTAATCATTACCAAGTGTCATAATTACACATTTATACAAATATTACCAATCATCATTGTTCCTAGGTATCCATGTTAAATTGAGTATCACTCAACTCATCGAAACCCAAATGGGCGCACTTGATCACCCTATAAACATTCCAAGGGTGTTCCGGTGAGGGGACATCAAGCCCCGAGTCCTCACCAAATCGATTCCTGTACAGTGTGTTCTGGGACTTTCAACCCAAGGAAGCGTCATCGCCTTCCCCCTATTTTACCTTTTAGGGTATTCATGCCCAAGGACGTAACCGTCGCCCTCTTCATGTCTCACAATTTCTCTATATTGAATCATTATCAATAGAGTCAGTTTTCCTAACCATGCTTCTCAATTTATAACATGTGTCAATTCATTATGTTCCTCGCCGTACAATACAAGACGAGTCCATGTCATAGTTTCATATGTGATACTCATATAATATCAGTTCAACATAGATATATATATATTGCGGCAAAACAATCAATTTTAATTCTATAAAAACCTCACAAAAATGAGTAATAGAATCCCTACCTTTTAAGCTTATCAACAGTCTCTTAATCCTGGAATCAATTAACGTTAGCTCCATACTCCCTTGATCCTAAGGCGTGCATAAGGACAATTAAAACTAAAGCACAACATACAACTACATTCATAAAATTTATTTTAATTTAATCTTAGAATTTCAAGAAATAACCACTGCCCATAGAGGTATTATAAAGTTTAACAATATAAATTTTCTGTCTAGGGCATATACACTTAGACTTCATACATATGCTCCAAAATAGCAACAAACATATACTTAGGTTTAAGAACGCAAATTTGAATAATCCTTTAGTATAAAAGAAAATTTATAAATGAAAGACTAAATTTGTTCATAAGATTCTAACCTCGGATTATGGTTAGTTGGAAGCTTGAAATGGTTTCAAAACAGGTTCCTTTACTTCGGTATGACTGAAATTCTTGCTCAAATGGAGGTGATGGTGGCTGATTTTTATGGCTGCCTTGAAGAAGTTCTCTAAGTATTTTGCTTCAGCAAAGAAATGAGAAGAAGAGTGTGGGAACCGTGGAAGAGAAAGGAAGAAAAGATGAAGTCTTTGAAAAGAAGTGATAGAAACAATTATAGAGGAGACATGTTGAAGCATGTCACGGAGGAAATAAAGAAAATGAGGGTCAAGAGTAGTTGGAAAAGATATCCTTATGTCTCATCTAAAGACTTTAACACACATAATGCCAATATGACATTTTTGAGATTTATTAGAAGTTCTAAGGCTTTTTAGTAATCATACTAAATAAATATAGGAGAATTTTAGAAAACTTAAAAATAGATAAAAATAAATATTATAAAATAAATTTAAATGAAGCAATTTTTTTTTTATACATTAAAAATTAATTTAATTACCTCAATACCCGTTAGGAGAATAACGGGTGTCACAGCTCTACCCCCCTTAAAGAAATTTCGTCCTCGAAATTTCAATTCTAGCAATACTAGTAAAAATTTTGATTCCATTATGATTCCAATTCCGAGTCTAAACCGTTAATGTTGTTTATCTTCCAAAGTTAAGTTATCGTATCTCCACTTATTTACTTGCATAATAAATCTTACTCCTAAATCCCTCAATGAGAGTATTTCTGACAAGTTTCAACTTATAACACCGTATAATAGTCTAAGAATCTGATCAGGCATACATATTGACCATACCATGATTCCAGTCCTTCATTGTCCATGGACTGTGATTTACAATCACATTTAAGGAGATTGCCAGAGAAATTTTATATACTTCATCTTTAGGTTCCTTTTCCTTTTTGAGTAAGGAAAAGTCAAATATATTTGATTTCATACCTCAACTAATAAACTAAAACATAATCATAAAACATATATCACAAACGCTTTTATTCAAAACTATACATTAAACTTACTCATAGAGATATTAAACGGAATCTCAGAGTTGCAAACATACCCGGCATATTTTTCATTAAACAGCTATCCTCATGACACAAACATTCAACCCAAATAATATACTCATATTTCATATGGAATATCCCCATAACTGACTCTGGTACTTCCACATAATATTAACAGAATATTACACATTACAAACATAATACGGATACGTTTCGAGAGTACAAGGCACTCCGTATACCAGCTATCCATATCATGCATGCTTAGAGGATACAAAAACATCGATAAACAAAAGATCGGACCTTAAGAAGGATGCGTTTCGAGAGCATCAAGTACTCCGTATTCAGCCATCCCGGCATTAGGCTCAATGAATCTAAAAGATTGAACAACAACGTACCACAAGAAACACAGAATACAAGGCAAACGGTTATTCGTAACACACGAAATACGGACACACATGCCTACATGCCAAAGATAAAACAAAAAGATTACAGATGGAGATTCAAATCAATTGGCCGCTCCCGGCTTTCCCTTTCCCATTCAAGCTTGGATGTTGCAGTGTCGGATTCTGGATGTATGATTTGCATTTTATCTATCAATTCCTCAGCTGTTGAAGCAGTGACAAAGATTTGTCTCTCCGATTCTGTAGTGATGTTTTCTTCCACAGCGTAATCTAGAAATTTCAAAAGACCGTCATAAAAACCCTTTACGTTCAGCAGTCCCAAAGGTTTGGAATAAAAGCCCAACAATTGCCCACAAGCAACTATAAATATTTCCTCAAGAGTACCTAGACCACCAGGTAATGCTATAAAAGCATCAGAATTATAGATTATGTCTTTAAAATTTTTAGGGATACTCCTGACTCCTTCTCCCTTACCTATGGTTTCCTTACAAAGGTTTCCTTCAACTGGAATATGAGGCCAAATTCTTACATCAGTAGCGTCGCTAGACCTAGCTGCTAGTGCCATATTTACCATCATTTTTATACTACCACCCCCATAGATTATGTTAATCTTTTTGCGTGCTAGGACTTGCCCTAAGTGATTTGCAGCTTCTAAATAAGCTTTATCTTTTCCAAGGCTGGAACCACAAAAGACACAGACATTCTTTATTTTCTTCGTGGACTGGGAGGTAGACATATTTGGTTTATAGAAGTGGTTGCTTAATGTCTGCTCCACTTAGACTTCGGGTTCTACATGAGATTTTAAAGATGAGAAATGTACAAAAAGGGCTAAAGAGATAGACGAGTAGGTAATGAAAAGGTAATCCAAAGATTTAAACAAAATCTTGTGCGGATAAGAAAGTAAGATAAGGTGATTGATAGTTTACAGAAAATCTGATTCACTTTTTGAAAAAGATTAGACTCTAATTGTATAACTTTTGACAATTGAGAACAATTCGACAGAAGACCCTCTTGACACAACTGTAGACTTTTTGACAAATATACACCAAGTCTAGAAATTTAATATAAACGACAAATACTGTAGAACTTTTGAAATTTGAGACACAAATCTTGAAATATCTGGATAAGCTTTTCAAAATTCAAACATATTACTGTACCGTATGTAACGTGTCTGATAAGATAATATATTTTATTATATATATATTTAAGAAAATCATAAATTAAATAAGATATTAACACTTACTGTATCAATCTAATAATCACAATTATTTCAAACACAAAAGCAAATATTCTGAGTAAAAGAAAAACACAAACTGTTGAACATCAGCTAAAACTGCTTCAAATAAGTAAAGACTAAATAACCTTTATAGAGCGATGACTTATTCCCCATCCAGTTTTCTTATGGCTTGGCAAACAGGATCTAGAAATACCATATTCCTGAGGCGTTGTCTTTCTGTATAAAATTTAGGCCAGAGTTTAAAAATAGCTCCTTGAACATATCCACTAGGGTGACCGTGAAGAGGAGGATGGATGCTATCCAAGTTCTCCTTTGAAAGTCCATCCCTACAAAACCTTATTTTATCCTCTCTATTCGTAGACATATAACCAGGTGAAGTACATTTACCGTTACAATGTTGTCTTCCACATTTGTTACAAGTGACCACGATGGCACGAGCTCTTCTTTTCATTGCACTACGACTGGTACCTGTTCCTGGTAAACCGACATCTTGACTAAAGTCACTCGGACGGATTTTCCCCTCTATTAACATTCTCACATCACAAGGGATGCCAAAACGCATAAGAATCCACAACCGAGTAATTCTAGCCTTGTATTTCTTTCTAAGAATCTTTTGGGAGAGTGATGGGAAATACTTTCTCAGGTGTTGGTACTTTGGGTCCATGATGAGATGAAAGAAGAGTAAATAGAAAGGAAAAATTAAGATAGTAAATTGCAGAATCCTAAAATTCCTTCTTCTTTTAAAGAAAAAGAAGAATTTTTAATGAAAAAGAAGAGGATTTGCGATTTAGAGAGAAAATAACAAATTAAGAGAGAAAAAGTGAACTCGGAGAAATAAGCTCCTATGCACAGTAAACGTATTTGTAAACATTAATTAAACCACTGTATATGACACGTATAGAGACCACGTGGGAGAGACAGTATGAATCAAACTGATTTAAGATTTGAACTAGGCCCAAATGTTCTAAGTTGAAAATGGTCAGGTTGTTTCGGGCCTTAACACATTTAGAACGAGTTAAATAACAAACATAAAATTGAAAACCAATTTGTATAAATCTTAAACCCAATTTAAAGCCCACTATAGATAAAGTTAACTATGAACAACAAATCTAATTTAACGACAACAAGGATCTTCCTGAATGATATTTAAAATCATTTCATAACAACATAATCTTCCAGCAACTCAAATAATTTTGTTTTAATCAAAACCTTATTGAACAATGCATACACCCATATGTTATTGATAATACTCAACGTCTATCAATGGATTCATCATCATTACTACCAAGGGTTTAGAATGCGACTAACCTTGAAATCAATACGATTTACGTCTTCCAACGTAGACCATATCAATGAACAAAGACACTAGATGTTACTACTTAAGAACATCTACAATCCCCACAATTCTACTCATACAATATATAATTTCCTCATATAACAAAACCTTAGGTAACCAAAAGATTCACTGATACACTTAAATACAATGTACGTAACAAAATATTCCAATTTTGAGATTCATGCATTCTAGACTTTACACAGTCTCAACAGACCAAAAGTCTAACATTTATCTCTCTCATGATTCAATACCATGATTCCCAACTTATATCATATTCCTCAAATATATAGAACTTTTAAGAAAAGATATTGACACTTATGTGCTCCATCGAATCCACACATAATCATTACTTAGGTTTGAATAGATTACGAAAAATTTGGCATATCTATGTCAAACTTTAAAATCAATAAATCAAGCCTCATATTTCTTATTGTTTTTCACGAGACAAAAGGCTCTTAAATCCTCGTATCTACACGAATTTCTCATCGTTTATACGAATTAGATATGCTTATAGATCCTAATATTATACGAATCTCTCATAAGCATTCTACTTATAAACTCATTCCATATAATTATCATTCCCTCATAACTATTAATACTTTCCTTCTATATAATTATTGTACTCATATAACTATTGATATTTTCATTCTATGGCCTTTCCATGTTACATCCTTCTAGACTGTATAAATCAATGTGAAGGTTCATTTTGATGATGACAATAAAAATTCAGCTTCAAAACCATCTCAAAAATATATTTTTTTAAAGTGGTGCTACACTCCCTAGGTTAACCGAACCTAGGCTCTGATACCAAAAATTCTGTAACGCCCCTATGTGGGGGTTAACAGTTTTTAATGAGATAAAATAAAAATAAATAATAAAAGTAAAACCTTAAAAATAAAATTTGCCCGGGACTTAAATGAAAACTCTCAACTCAAAAATAAAAATATAAACGACAAATAAACCACAGTTTTAATGTAGCACCTTAAATTTAATAATATAAACTGTTGTCATCATCATTTTAACCCTCAACACATTATAATTACAGTCACAGAAAGTAACAATTGATGCTTACATTATCATGAAGAACATTCTTTACAATTGAGCAGTCCCAATGTAATATAGTTATATCGCTTCCTCAACTATATTTCTCGTAGCCACCTCACACTTAGTGAGTCCTGAAAAGATATAAACATAAGGGTATGAGCAACACTATGCTCAGTAGAGAAAGCCATTACTCACCTTTAGGTTTTTATCATTACCACATTAAAATCTGCATGGTTAGTAAGTCACATCATATTCCAGATTATGAGGTTTATTATGATCACATCTTATGGATACCGTAGTTAATCATTACCAAGTGTCATAATTACACATTTATACAAATATTACCAATCATCATTGTTCCTAGGTATCCATGTTAAATTGAGTATCACTCAACTCATCGAAACCCAAATGGGCGCACTTGATCACCCTATAAACATTCCAAGGGTGTTCCGGTGAGGGGACATCAAGCCCCGAGTCCTCACCAAATCGATTCCTGTACAGTGTGTTCTGGGACTTTCAACCCAAGGAAGCGTCATCGCCTTCCCCCTATTTTACCTTTTAGGGTATTCATGCCCAAGGACGTAACCGTCGCCCTCTTCATGTCTCACAATTTCTCTATATTGAATCATTATCAATAGAGTCAGTTTTCCTAACCATGCTTCTCAATTTATAACATGTGTCAATTCATTATGTTCCTCGCCGTACAATACAAGACGAGTCCATGTCATAGTTTCATATGTGATACTCATATAATATCAGTTCAACATAGATATATATATATTGCGGCAAAACAATCAATTTTAATTCTATAAAAACCTCACAAAAATGAGTAATAGAATCCCTACCTTTTAAGCTTATCAACAGTCTCTTAATCCTGGAATCAATTAACGTTAGCTCCATACTCCCTTGATCCTAAGGCGTGCATAAGGACAATTAAAACTAAAGCACAACATACAACTACATTCATAAAATTTATTTTAATTTAATCTTAGAATTTCAAGAAATAACCACTGCCCATAGAGGTATTATAAAGTTTAACAATATAAATTTTCTGTCTAGGGCATATACACTTAGACTTCATACATATGCTCCAAAATAGCAACAAACATATACTTAGGTTTAAGAACGCAAATTTGAATAATCCTTTAGTATAAAAGAAAATTTATAAATGAAAGACTAAATTTGTTCATAAGATTCTAACCTCGGATTATGGTTAGTTGGAAGCTTGAAATGGTTTCAAAACAGGTTCCTTTACTTCGGTATGACTGAAATTCTTGCTCAAATGGAGGTGATGGTGGCTGATTTTTATGGCTGCCTTGAAGAAGTTCTCTAAGTATTTTGCTTCAGCAAAGAAATGAGAAGAAGAGTGTGGGAACCGTGGAAGAGAAAGGAAGAAAAGATGAAGTCTTTGAAAAGAAGTGATAGAAACAATTATAGAGGAGACATGTTGAAGCATGTCACGGAGGAAATAAAGAAAATGAGGGTCAAGAGTAGTTGGAAAAGATATCCTTATGTCTCATCTAAAGACTTTAACACACATAATGCCAATATGACATTTTTGAGATTTATTAGAAGTTCTAAGGCTTTTTAGTAATCATACTAAATAAATATAGGAGAATTTTAGAAAACTTAAAAATAGATAAAAATAAATATTATAAAATAAATTTAAATGAAGCAATTTTTTTTTTTATACATTAAAAATTAATTTAATTACCTCAATACCCGTTAGGAGAATAACGGGTGTCACAGACTTAGAAAATACACATTTATTAAAACTAAAATCAATCATTTTGTATTAATATTTCTTGTAAAACTTCTTAATTATAGCAATTTAGTGATACACAGTATTTTGGTGTCTTAGTATGCAAATGTGTTTAAAAATGTGTTTTTAATATTTTTTGTAATTTTTAGAGTTGTTTCGGCGTGTAAAATATGTGTTTAGTTTTTAAATAATCAAAACCATAAAAATAATAAGTGATTGTTTTATTTTGAGTGTTAATGTGTTTGATAGTGTGTTTTTAGTTTGTAAATATATTTTATAATATTTTAGTAATTTTTAAAAATATATCTAAGTCTTAGAAATCATATTTGTAGCAAACCGAAAGAGACTGAAAATTTTAAAAATTTATAATTAATTTTGTGTGGTTTAATATAAAATAAATATTGTTAATATTTTTGTAAATATTATGTTTATAAAATAATTAATTTTGCTTTAATCTTATATCTTTAAATTTAAAATCTGACAAAAAAATCGCAAAATAGCACCCTTTAAATTTAAAATCTGGCAAAAAAAGTAGTAAAATAGAACCAAAGCAGGCAAAATAGGCAATAAATGCCTCAAAAATAATTAAAAAATTGAATTTTAAACGGAGGACATGTGGCGCAATATAACCGTCGGATGTGCCACCAAAAGAATCCAAGTCATACCGCATGTCGGGCCGTACACTAATTTAGCACTGACTCATGTCAGTGGGCCCCACTCGCAGGCGCTAATTAGTTGACTTGTCCAATCTGGTGTTCGCTTCTCATATGAGTACATTTTCCTTGCCGCACGATCTTCATTCCAATACCAATCTAACCGTCCCAATTTAAGGCCTACTCAGTCTCACTGGCCCCATTTACATCCTCTTCTTCAGTCCATTGGATCAAGAAATTGAAGGCCAAGAGTGCTCCATTCTCGTGTTGTCAGCCGCCACGAAGCAATGAATCACAAGGAGATTCTTAGACTCTGAAGCGTGCCATCAGCTTGGAAAATTGCGCAAAATCTGTTAGAAAATGGCACTACTTGTGTCGTGTTTTTCAAAAGAAGAACAGTGTAAAAATTTTTACAAAATAACAAAGAGTAGAATTTGGACTCTAGAATAAACCGTCATATCAGTATTAAAATACTGTTTAAATTGTTCTTTTTTATAATTTAATTTTTATTCTAGTTTTTAGCCTAATTCTTATAAAATATTTTTTAGTTTATGTTGTAAAAATTATGCCTAATAATATTTTTAGTATTTTATTAAATATGTCTTTTTAAATACTTAAAAATTTATAAAATACTCCTAAGATTAAATTTGTGCCACATTAATTATAATTTTTGTAACATATATTTATGAGGGTAATATTATTAGTTAAGTAGAAAATGGTGCCATAATCTAAAGTAGTGTAAAAATTGTCTGTTTGTCAGTCAGTTAAGCTCGTAAAGATTTTAGAGTCTACAATCCAACTGGTGTTTGAATGCAGTGTAAAGAGACATTTAAAAAAGAATAGTACTCAATGTAGTGTAATTATACAGAAATTGTGTAAACATAGATAAATGAACTACTAAGTTAGGAATTGGACAATATGGGTAAAAAGTAATTCAATATAACTTTGGACTATTAAGGAAAATATCTCTTTAATTTTACACTGACAGTATAGAAAAAATACAATATAGTATAAATTTATATAGTCAAAAGTTAAGTGGGACCCATGGGGAGCCTTAAAAGTTGATAGAATTTTGCAAAAGTTTCCCTTGGAAACCAGTTGTGCCAAGAGTCTTAGAGTCATTTTTCTTTGTAAATTAGCCCCTATAATAAGTCTATAAAAGATTAAGAACTTAGTTGAAAGAATTCTACTTTCTTTTTCTTCAAAATTCTGCTCCATAAAAATTTAAAACTACCCACTTTCTTCTATGTTAAACCGGCTTCTCCCATCGCTTATTTCTCAAATAGTTTGCTAAATACAACCTCTAATCTATCTTTGAAGCAAGTTTAAGCACTTAAGAGCAAGGATAATCAATTTTGGAGGTAGAAATTTAAACTTTTTCTTAAGTGTTTTAGCATTTTGCCTTGAGTTTTGAATGGATTTTTGATGGGTTACGTCATATATATTATCAAGGAGGATTTTAAGTAGCTAAGAGAAGGATCAAAGAGCTTGGGAATTTTTCAGGTAAAATACTAAATACTAGCTCTAAGAGTTTGTTATTTCTTGAGTTATGTGTATGGTTTCTAATATTTATGAACTATAGCATGTAAAAGGGACATTATGGAATGATTAGATTATGTGATATGTGGATGTTGATGTAATTGTTTAGTTGAACAACTAGGGTTTTATGCTAAAAAGAGAAAGTTTCATACACTTTGTCAAAAAACAAAATTTATCTAGTTTTCAAAAAATTGAGTTTTTGATAAATTTAATGGCCGAATTATTTTCTAGACAAAACACAAAATTTGTTAAAAAAATGAGATAAACGACTTTCGTGAAGAAAACTTTTGAAAATTCTATTTCGAACCATTGAAAAGCTTGAATTTCTAAAGTGACAGTTTTTAAATTAGCCAAAACTCCCTCAAAACATTTGAATTTGAGAAAAGTTAAAACATGAAAGTTGTAGATCTCACTAAACTATTATACTTTGTAAACAAATTGTGAAAATTTTGCACGAATTTTTAGTTAAAAGTTTTACGAGAATTAGTCACAAAATTTTAAAAGAGGTTTAATCGGATAAAACACTTCGAAATGAAAGAATTTGACCTGCAAATTTTTGAAAGTTTTAATCCTTATAAAAAACTGAGCATAACGATATAAAGTGGTTGTTTTTTATTTCGGGGCTAAAATTGTCAAGACTTTCGTATTTGGGTTACATCGTAAAGTTTTGTAAAGCTAGAATTTTTGCAAAAAAAACTAATATTTTGTTTTCTGCACCATTATGAGTAGTAAGAAATTGTAAGTTTTTAAGTAAAACAAGTTTAAAAAGTTTTCTAAGACCCACTGAGAGCTAAATGGCCTTTTTTGCAAAAAGGGCTTAAACCGACCTTGAAACATCCAATTTAAGATAATGCTCCTTAGCAAGAAATTTTCTGCAACCTGTTAGGCTTAGCAAGAAATTTTCTGCAACCTGTTAGGCTTAGCAAGAAATTTTTTGCAACCTGTTAGTAACTAGACAAAGAGACTACGTGTGAAGTTAAGCCCTATAACGTTTAAATTTTGTTATCGATAAATAGGTCGATAATAAGAAAATTAGCTAATAGCGAGATATTGTCTAAACATAACGTTTGGCTTATCAAAGAAGGAATGATTTAATTGGATATGCAACATAGAATCTAAGGAAGTTATAAACCCCACCGATAAACCCCACCTATGGCATGGGCAAAATAGTTTTCAAATAAGTTGCTTAGATTGCTTTGTGAAATGCAAATGTTATGCACTCAATTAAGTTACCAAAGCATTATGTATGGTATGTCACCATAATTAAAGACTAGTAAATTAATTCACCAAATAAAATGATTAAGTGTCGTATCAACCTCCCTATCTAAGGAGAGTTTCAAGTTAAGTATGTTATGATCTCGGTGATATGAAGATCTTGTGCATTTAGTATGTACACTTGGGCTCTAAGTTTAAGTCAAGTTCTGAAAATAAGTTAATGCTCATAAATAAGCACAATTAGTATTATGCATTGAGTTTTAGTGAGAAAATATTTCGTGGGTTAAGTTTGAACTTATTGAGCAATTGTTCACCTAGTTATTTCATACTATAGAAAATCCTACTAAGAGGTCGTAATAGATGTTGTAGTTGGGTTGGAAATGGCGGTTGGGCATCTCATAGATTTGAGTATGGATACCGTTAATGGAAGGTTTTGCTGTTTTGAAAACCAAGTTTAAATATGTTATAAGTTTGTAATGGTAAATGGAAAATATTTTGTAAGAATGTGCTATATATATTTTGAAGCTAAACAAAAGTTATAAATATTTTTTATTTAGCTTGGAGTAAAATAAATATGTTAATATAAATTTTTAAGTTAGAAAAATATTCCATATTTTTATGACCATCTAAGATTAAGTTAAGGAAAGTGTAAAGCAACAGCTCGAACATCGAGTCTTCACAGATTAAATATTCAGTTCAGTTGGATAGGGTAAATAACCTTTTGATTGTTTATAGTAGTCCCATGTCACTTGTAAAAACTAGGTTTCATACTGTTTAACTTCATGCAATATAATTTTTAATACTGCTTAACTTTATGCAATATAATTTTCATACAATTTAATTTTATTAAATATAATCCTCATGCTGTATACCTTTTGTACAACTTTATTTCTATGCTATATAGTTTCTATATTTTCTATACGGCATTTTTTTTTTCTTATAGTGTATTTCTATTTCAAAATCTGTTGCAACATATTCTGCAACAATTATGGTTCATTTAGTGCGCGAGTTCGAAATGGTATGGTTTAGAATTTTATGATTTGAACTGTGAGTTATAAATTATATGGTTTAAACGGTGGTTTTGAACTGGTGTTTGAAATATAAAGGTTCAAAACGAGAATAAAACATCACATTAAGTTGAAAACTAGAACTAGTATTTGAAAAACTATAGTTTATGAAAGAAAAACAAGAATAAGAATGGTTTTTGCTATGGAAAATGTGTGAACTTGAGAGGGGAGGGGGGGAAAAGTTTAGATTTTGGATGGTTTATGCCGTTTTAAGACCCTACCAATGGTTTGAACTAACCTTAGTTATTACTCAACCAAACACCAATTTGAACCTCCTTTACAGGTTGAACCACCTTAAATGGTTTTGAACCTATATACCAAATGCCTTATAAACTTTCTAGCTTATTTTCTCTTGCTTCTCGGCTAACTCTTATCTTTATATCATTCATACTTTGCTTTAAGACTATGACATGATTTTTAATCTTGTAAAAACCATATTTACTCTTATGGAATTTGTCACAAAAACTGAATTTAAACAATAATCCTTGTGACACTTATATTGCTCAACATAACTCTTAAATATTGTATGTATAATGTACTAAGAATTTCTCATGTATTACATTTGACATCTCCTGTGCTTCTTTGATTGCAATCTCCATTGGAGTTAAGACACTAGAACTCGTTTATTTTGACATGAAGCCGATCATTCACTTCCTTCATCAGGTCTTCTCTGTTAGCAAATACCTCCACGTCAGTTCTGAATGTTTTGCTCCGTTCTTCTCCTTATTCATTAATGGATCAATTTTTTAAATTGGTACATCCATGGTAGATTCTTCCACTACTTCGAGTAGGGCTTGGTTTATGTTTTTCTCTTGATTCTTCTCAGTTGCAAAGTCTCTTCTGTGAGACCGTACTTCATCAGAGATGTCACCTATTCTATGTACTCTCCTTTCTTGCTTTGCAGTTTCAAGCACACATTTTCTTGCAAGGATTACTCTACCTGCCTCTCCAAATCTCATTGATTCCACTGCAGTAATTTCTGAGCCTCTTCAGCCTCCTCTTACTTTTGCAAGAGTGTTCTTACTGTTTCTCCATATCTAACTCCGTCTCTTCTTTTATTTTGCAGTCCTTGATTCCCAGTCATAGATTCCAACGATTACACTCGATCATCTTGTGCATTTCTTGCTCTGTTATTCTTCCTACTTGCCATCTTACTGTCCTCCTGATCTTTCCTTTCTTCTTTCTTCAGCTCAAACAAAAGATTTAGACTGACTTTTCTGTTCTGCTTCCCACAGAAGACGCCAATTGTTTGTGTTGAAGTTCTCTAAACGACAAACAATCTATTTCTCACTCAATTGAGACTTAAGAATTGAATAATCCTCAGAGAAATTCTTATTAATTCTCAAGTTTGCCAAAAAAGTATACAGATGATTAGATCTCACCCCTATTTATAGAAATTGGGATGTTACAATTGTCCAAATAATTGTTCAAATTGTTACCATTAATTATTAACCGCCTCTCATTGGACCCTTTTGTCTATTTATACATATCATTGTATTTACCTCCCACTTTTATCAGTTTTAAGCCTACGTTCTTCTTTATATCGTTGGTTTTGCCTTTAGGCCCATTCTGATCTCTTCTTTCATTCTTTTGTTTAATGGAGTCGTTTCTTCATCCATTTTTATTTATTCAACACCCTCTATTGTACTGTGTATTTTCCTTGCCCTCGTTTAGATCATAAATTGCTTCCCTTAACTATTATGTAGATAAAATTTTCGTTTTAGCACTATTAGATTGTCTATTATAAATTTTGTATGTTATGTATTGTCTTATACTTCAATAAATGTAGAGCTAATTGATGACAAGCCGACTGAGAACACAATGTCCACAAAGGAGTAGCCAAAGACATTTTCACATTCACTGTCTCCAAAGAACGAATGGTGAGACCTCCCTCCTAGTTCGGGTAAACATGGGCTTTTGTTTTTCATCAACAAAATAGTGAACAAATTAGAGAAATAATATTCCCGGACCATTAAAAATTCACCATCCATGGCTTCAAATCCTTCCGAAAATTGATTGGTCGATTCCGTTTTAAATAATAAGAGAGAGTCGAGAACTTACAAAAATTGAGTTAATTGCCTTGTAGTCGTAGACAATGTGTTCCCTTTTTTAAAAAGAGAATTTAACCATATTTTTAAGTTTTAGGGAAATTAAGTTGGGCAGTCTTTGGTGTGATGTTTTCAACCCACCAAACTTGACTTTAAAAAGTCATGATAGGCTACCAATGTGAACGTAAACAACAGTGTGCTACTAATATGAAGGTCAAGAATGGTATGCTACCAATGTGAACGTCAAGAGTGATAGGTTTCCAATATGAATATCAAGAACGGTGTGCTACTGGTGCGAACGTCAAGAATGGTGGGCTATCAATGTGAATGTTAGAAGGAAGGGGGGAAGGATTAGCAACTATAAATACCCTCTCCTCCTTTGTTGAAATTATCCCAAGTGCATTCCTCAAAAAGAGAGAGAAAGAAGAGAGAAAAATTAAGAGAGTTTCTGTGAGAAAGGCAATTCCTCGTAGAAAGAGTTTTTGGAGGATTACCACACCTTGTGAGTGTGAGTAATTTTGTGAGCATACCTCAAGTAGTTGTTGTAAACTTGAGAGTTTATTGTGTACCTATGATTTTCATATAGTGGAGAGATTTTCTAGTTGTCTTTAGACAACGCTATGGTTTTTACCTATTTTAGGGTTTTCCACGTAAAAATCTTGATATTATCATTTCTCTGTTATTATTCCCCTTAAATTATACCCTGAAGGGGAATTAAAATTTGTCCATATTCCCAATAATTGGTACCAAAACTGGTTGGATTGGAGCCTCGGGGGAGCAGAGATGGGACACAGTAGTATAGTTTCTATAGTAGTGTGGTCCCTGTAGCAGACACGGTTCCTGTAGCACCACTATTACTATAGCAAAATACGGTTACTATAGCAATATGATGGGCTAAAAGATCGAGATCGAGAAGTTCAGCGGTAGTGGCAATTTTTCCCTCTGGCAGAGGAGAATAAAGGATCTACTTATTCAATAAAAGGTTTATAAGACTCTATTAAGCAAAGGGAATAAGCCTAGTATGGTCAAGAATGAAGATTGAGAGGAGATGGACAAGACTGCAGCTAGTGCAATTCGTCTAAATATCTCAAATACTATCTCACAAAATATCGAATCTAAGAAGTGCAAGACTACTAAAGATACCTGGGAGACTTTAGAAAAATTGTACATGTCAAAGAATCTGTCAAACAAGTTTTACTTGTGGAAGGAGCTATACCTGATGTGGATGCTAGACAATGTAGATATGCTACAGCAATTTGATGTGAAGTTCAACAATGAAGAAAAAGCTATACTCATCATGGCGACACTCCCTTCGTTGTACAATCACCTCATCATCACTCTTACTTACGGAAAGGCTAAGTTAGAGTATGAAGTTATTGCAGTAGCCTTCGTATCATTTAAGAAGCAAAACAAGGCGCAAGGTATGGATACTCAAGCCCTTGTTATAGAAAATAAGGGCAGAAATCAAAACAGAGGAAGGAAGAATAGGAACGACAAGTCCATAGAAAGATCAAAATCCAGAAATAAAAATGATGGCTGTTTTCATTGTAGGAAAAAAGGGTCACTTGAAGAGAATTATCAGATTTTGAAGTGAGAACTACAAGAAGCTAGTCAAAAGAAAGATGGTGGCAACAACAACATGACTACAGCAGCAGCCACAGAAGAAGAAGTAGCTATAGTGCTTACCAAGGAATGCTTGCATGTCGGCAATAACATGGTCAAGTGGGTGGTAGATTCAGGAGCTTCTTTCCACATCATTCTTAGTACAGAGATGTTTTCCACTTACAAAGCAGGTGACTTTGGTAACGTGAAGATAGGAAATTCTGTATGCTCCAAGATTGCTGAATTAGAGATATAAATATTCAGACAAATGTTGGTTGCCAGCTCACATTAAAAGATGTGAGGTATGTTCTAGATTTACGCCTCAATCGGATCTCGGTAAACGCCTTAGACAAGCAAGGGTATGAGAGTCACTTTGGCAATAAGAAATGGAGATTCTATAAAGGATCGATAATCATCATAAGAGGAAAGCTTTGTTGCACATTGTACAAGACTGATGGGAAAGCTTGCTTGAATAAAGTAAATGTAGCAATCAAAGCTTCATCAAATCTATGGCATAAGTGACTTAGCCATATGAGTGAAAAGGGACTAAAACATCTCGCAAATAGAAAGTTTATTCCTCTGGAGAAAGGTACTTTATCTGATCCTTGTGATTATTGGTTTTTTGGAAAGCAACATAGAGTTTCATTTAAAAATTCCTCTACTAAAAGAAAAAGAGTATTAGAACGTCTATACTCTGATGTCTGTGGTCTCATAGAAGTTAAGTCCATAGGAGGAGCTAGATATTTTGTAAGTTTCATTGATGATGCTTTTAGGAAAATTTGGGTGTATTTGTTGAAAATAAAAGACCAAGTTTTCGGATTTTTTCAACAATTCTATGCCATGGTAGAAAGAGAAATAGGGCAGTAGTTGAAATGCTTTCAACCATATGATAAGTTAGTTTTAGGCTAATTAATTAGATGATTCTTACTTAATATTTTTGTTAGTTTTGAGCAATTTATTAGAATTTGATAGGGTTCTATGTTTTTTTATAGGTTTTGAGGAAAAACGATGCATGATAGCAAAGTATGAGGCAAAACAGACCAAAAATAAGCAAAAGTGGACTCGAGGACAAAATGGAGCCTAGACGCTAGCTTTTGAGCGCCTAGGCGCTCTTGAAGATAAATTTTCATGTAAAGAGACCCGAGAGTATAGAGCCTAGGTGTCATAATTTGGGTGCCTAGGCGCCATCATGTGAAAAAAGGCTGACCAGCAGTAGCACCTAGGCGCTACAATCCTAGCGCCTAGGCGCTACTTTGAAGCCTAGGCGCCGTATTCATGAAGCCTAGGCGCCAGTTCAGAAAAGGATGCGCGGGCAAGTATAGCGCCTAGGCGCTACAATCATGGCACCTAGGCGCCGTAATGAAGTCTAGGCACCAGAAAATCGAGCCTAGGCGCTATTGCTATCCCAGTTCAAATTTTAGTGTAATTTCGTTCTAAAATTACCTTTTTAAACCCTAGCCTATAAATAGAACATTATAGAGGTTGGAACACGAATTCTAAAGAGGAAAAACTACAGACAAGAGGAGAGAACTCACTGCTTTGGAGAAGAAGAATAGTACAACCCGAAGACGAAAATCATCTTCGTATCCAAACACAGTTCTTTTCCTTCACTCATCATGTTTAAGACATTATTTAGGATTTTTTTAGTTTCCTTAGGAACTAATTTTCTCTATTCTAAGGCTACGATGTAGCCAGATTATGAATGTTTACTTTTATTTAATTTAATTCAATTCAATGTTTATTCATTATCTATGCTAAGTGTTTAATCTGATTTTAATGCTTGTAAAAGTTTACGCACCTTTTGCATGATTTGCGATTTAATTTGAGGCTGAGAAGCGATAATTAAATTAGACCATGATTGAATGCCATGAGATCATCATAGGATAGAGATATCTATGAGACTTGTGTAACACTATGAATTTATTGTTCTTAATGAATCTTGGTAAGTTTAGAGTTTCCACAAAGATGTAGGAAATTTGCTAACTGGGATAAATTATTAATGCTTGAGAAAGATTAATGACTACCTAAGAGAAATTCGTTATCAGCATAGGAGTAAATATCAGTTGATTAAATTAGATAATTTAAATAGGATTAATTTATGTAAAATCGGATGCCCTAGTCTTTTATTATTTAGGTTTTCATTTATATTTTTTGTTTTGTTATTTTTCTATTTTCTATTTTCTATTTGATTGTTCAAATAATTTTAGGGTTAACCAATTTCGATACTTAGCTAGATTAACGCAATCCTCGTGGGAACAATACTTTACTCACTCTTTATTACTTGTCTACGATTCTGTGCACTTGTAGATTTTTCACAACACCAGACAATAGAGGCAAAGACACTTCCTATGAGTTTAGAGATTACTATTCTAAACATGGGATCTGACATGAGAAGACGATACTTGGTACTCCTTAACATAATGGTGTTGCAGAACGGATGAATCACACCAATATAGAGAGAGTCAGATGCATGATGAAATCATCGAAGCTATTGAAGCCTTTCTAGGGAGCAGCTATACAGACCGCGTGCTACTTGATCAACAGGTCTCCATCAGTTCCTTTAAAGTTTGATATTCCAGAAAGAGTATGGACCGGCAAAGATGTTTCCTACTCTCATCTAAAGGTATTCAGGCGCAAAGCATTTATACGCGTGCCAAAAGAACAAAGATCAAAGCTCGATGATAAGGCATTTCCATGTATATTCATCGGTTATGGAGATGAAGAGTTTGGGTATAAGTTTTGGGATCCAGTAAAAAAGAGAATCATAAGGAGCAAAGACGTGGTCTTCCATGAGGACTGGACAATTGAAGATTTAGGTGAAGAAGAGAGACAACCTGCAAAAGCTATAGTGAAGCTAATTCCTCCACAACAACAGTTACCAGGTGGAGAAGAAATGCAAGAGGCTGCTAAAAATTTAGAATTGCCTCCTAATAATGATGATGTTAAAGAAGATGTACCAGTACAAGAGGACAACAATCAGGGGAGCAAAATCAAGAATTGGAGAATGACGAGCAACCACACAAAAGGTCAACTAGAGATCAAATGTCATCTAGAAAATACCCACCATCAGATTATGTCCTTTTTACTGAAAAGGGAGCCAAAAAGCTTCCAAGAAGTAATAGCTCACAAAAATAGAGACAGATGGATAGAGTCCATGCCAGAAGAGATGAATTCCTTCATGAGAAACAACACATATGAGTTAGTAAAACTTCCAAAAAGCAGGAAAGCCTTGAGGAACAAATAGGTGTTTAGATTAAAAGATGAAGGACGCATCAATCTAGTGAAATAAAAAGCTTGATTAGTCATCAAAGGCTTTGGATAGAAGAAAGGAATCGACTTTGATGGAATTTTCTCTATGGTGGTGAAAATGTCATCAATTAGAGTAATCTTGGTATTAGCAGCTAGTCTAGATCTCAAGATTGAACAGACGGATATGAAGACTCATGGAGATTTAGGAGAAGAAATCTACATGCAATAACCTGAAGGTTTTATAGTCAAAGAAAAAGAACATCTAGTCTGCAAGTCAAAAAAGAGCCAGTATTGTTTAAAACAGGCTCCACGGCAATGGTATAAGAAGTTTGATTCATTTATGATGGATCGAGAGTACAAGAGAACCACAACAGATTTGTGTCTACATCAAGCAATTTCCTAGTGAGAAATTTGTCATCCTATTGTTATATGTTGATGACATGCTAATAACTGGCCAGGATGCTAAAATGATCAATCAGTTGAAGAAAGAACTCTCTGAAGTCTTAGACATGAAAGACTTTGGTCTAGCTAAATAAACAAATTTTAGGAATGAAGATTATTTGAGATAGAAGGTCTCGAAGGTTATGGCAATCACAAGAGAACTATATTGAACGGATACTTGAAAACTCAACATGAAAAGAGCAAAGTTAGTTTCTTTACCTTTTGGTGGTTAGTTCAAACTCACCAAGAAGATGTGTCCTTCTTCAGAAGAATAAAAGAAGAAGATGTTGGCTATTCCTTGCTTTTCAATAGTTGGAAGTTTGATGTACATGATGGTTTATACAAGGCTAGTGTAACGCCCCTATATGGGGGTTAACAGTTTTTAATGAGATAAAATAAAAATAAATAATAAAAGTAAAACCTTAAAAATAAAATTTGCCCGGGACTTAAATGAAAACTCCCAACTCAAAAATAAAAATAAAAATATAAACGACAAATAAACCACAGTTTTAATGTAGCACCTTAAATTTAATAATATAAACTGTTGTCATCATCATTTTAACCCTCAACACATTGTAATACAGTCACAGAAAGTAACAATTGATGCTTACATTATCATGAAGAACATTCTCAACAATTGACGCAGTCCCAATGTAATATAGCTACATCACTTCCTCAACTATTTTTCTCGTAGCCACCTCACACTTAGTGAGTCCTGAAAAGATAAAAATATAAGGGAATGAGCGACACTATGCTCAGTAGAGAAAGCCATTACTCACCTTTAGGTTTTTATCATTACCACATTTAAACCTGCATGGTTAGTAAGTTACATCATATTCCAGATTATGAGGTTTATTATGATCACATCTTATGGATACCGTAGTTAATCGTTACCAAGTGTCATAATTACACATTTATACAAATATTACCAATCATCATTGTTCCTAGGTATCCATGTTAAATTGAGTATCACTCAACTCATCGAAACCCAAATGGGCGCACTTGATCACCCTATAAACATTCCAATGGTGTTCCGGTGAGGGGACATCAAGCCCCGAGTCCTCACCAAATCGATTCCTGTACAGTGTGTTCTGGGACTTTCAACCCAAGGAAGCGTCATCGCCTTCCCCCTATTTTACCTTTTAGGGTATTCATGCCCAAGGACGTAACCGTCGCCCTCTTCATGTCTCACAATTTCTCTATATTGAATCATTATTAATAGAGTTAGTTTTCCTAACCATGCTTCTCAATTTATAACATGTGTCAATTCATTATGTTCCTCGCCGTACAATACAAGACGAGTCCATGTCATAGTTTCATATGTGATACTCATATAATATCAGTTCAACATAGATATAAATATATTGCGGCAAAACAATCAATTTTAATTCTATAAAAACCTCACAAAAGATGAGTAATAGAATCCCTACCTTTCAAGCTTATCAAAAATCTTTTAATTCTGGAATCAATTAACGTTAGCTCCATACTCCCTTGATCCTAAGGCGTGCATAAGGACAATTAAAACTAAAGCACAACATACAACTACATTCATAAATAAATCATGTGTAAACCTATCTTACTAGTATGCCATTAAAGCTTTTATATAAATCTCTTTTGAATACCACAGTAAACAATTTTTGTCTTAACACAATATAAAATGTGAACAAGTAATCTATATGTTTTAGTCCCTAATAAGATTCATCAATCACTTAGGATAATATTGGAAAGGTTGCAAGACATTAAAGAATTAGGTGGTGAGCAAAGATGGGTTCTTGGTTCAGGTTAGTAGCTGGTATACCATAACAAACTGGCAGATTTACTAGTTTCCAATACAAAAATTGAATAATTCTTAGAAAATAAAATACAACTCCGATTTAGGTTTATGATAGCTCGTTAGAAAGCCTAGGATGCTACTTTTCAAATATGCAAACCAATTCATAAAATTCATTTTAATTTAATCTTAGAATTTCAAGAAATAGCCACTGCCCATAGAGGTATTACAAAGTTTAACAATATAAATTTTCTGTCTAGGGCATATACACTTAGACTTCATACATATGCTCCAAAATAGCAACAAACATATACTTAGGTTTAAGAACGCAAATTTGAATAATCCTTTAGTATAAAAGAAAATTTATAAATGAAAGACTAAATTTGTTCATAAGATTCTAACCTCGGATTATGGTTAGTTGGAAGCTTGAAATGGCTTCAAAACAGGTTCCTTTACTTCGGTATGACTGAAATTCTTGCTCAAATGGAGGTGATGGTGGCTGATTTTTATGGCTGCCTTGAAGAAGTTCTCTAAGTATTTTGCTTCAGCAAAGAAATAAGAAGAAGAGTGTGGGAACCGTGGAAGAGAAAGGAAGAAAAGATGAAGTCTTTGAAGAGAAGTGATAGAAACAATTATAGAGGAGACATGTTGAAGCATGTCACGGAGGAAATAAAGAAAATGAGGGTCAAGAGTAGTTGGAAAAGATATCCTTATGTCTCATCTAAAGACTTTAACACACATAATGCCAATATGACATTTTTGAGATTTATTAGAAGTTCTAAGGCTTTTAGTAATCATACTAAATAAATATAGGAGAATTTTAGAAAATTTAAAAATAGATAAAAATAAATATTATAAAATAAATTTAAATGAAGCAATTTTTTTATACACTAAAAATTAATTTAATTACCTCAATACCCGTTAGGAGAATAACGGGTGTCACAGCTCTACCCTCCTTAAAGAAATTTCGTCCTCGAAATTTCAATTCTAGCAATACTAGTAAAAATTTTAATTCCATTATGATTCCAATTTCGAGTCTAAACCGTTAATGTTGTTTGTCCTCCAAATTTAAGTCATCGTATCTACACTTATTTACTTGCATAATAAATCTTACTCCTAAATCCCTCAATAAGGGTATTTCTGACAAGTTTCAACTTATAACACCGTATAATAGTCTAAGAATCTGATCAGGCATACATATTGACCATATCATGATTCCAGTCCTTCATTGTCCATGGACTGTGATTTACAATCACATTTAAGGAGATTGCCAGAGAAATTTTATATACTTCATCTTTTAGGTTCCTTTTCCTTTTTGAGTAAAGAAAAGTCAAATATATTTGATTTCATACCTCAACTAATAAACTAGAACATAATCATAAACATATATCACAAACACTTCTATTCAAAACCATACATTAAACTTATTCATAGAGATATTAAACGGAATCTCAGAGTTGCAAACATACCCGACATATTTTTCATTAAACAGCTATCCTCATGACACAAACATTCAACCCAAATAATATACTCATATTTCATATGGAATATCCCCATAACTGACTCTGGTACTTCCACATAATATTAACAGAATATTACACATTACAAACATGATACGGATACGTTTCGAGAGTACAAGGCACTCCGTATACTAGCTATCCATATCATGCATGCTTAGAGGATACAAAAACATCGATAAACAAAAGGTCGGACCTTAAGAAGGATGCGTTTCGAGAGCATCAAGTACTCCGTATCCAGCCATCCTAGCATTAGGCTCAATGAATCTAAAAGATTGAACAACGACGTACCACAAGAAACACAGAATACAAGGTAAACGGTTATTCGTAACACACGAAATACGGACACACATGCCTACATGCCAAAGATAAAACAAAAAGATTACAGATGGAGATTCAAATCAATTGGCCGCTCCCGGCTTTCCCTTTCCCATTCAAGCTTGGATGTTGCAGCGTCGGATTCTGGATGTATGATTTGCATTTTATCTATCAATTCCTCAGCTGTTGAAGCAGTAACAAAGATTTGTCTCTCCGATTCTATAGTGATGTTTTCTTCCACAGCGTAATCTAGAAATTTCAAAAGACCGTCATAAAAACCATTTACATTCAGCAGTCCCAAAGGTTTGGAATAAAAGCCCAACAATTGCCCACAAGCAACTACGAATATTTCCTCAAGAGTACCTAGACCACCAGGTAATGCTATAAAAGCATCAGAATTATAGATTATGTCTTTAAAATTTCTAGGGATACTCCTGACTCCTTCTCCCTTACCTATGGCTTCCTTATAAATGTTTCCTTCAACTGGAATATGAGGCCAAATTCTTACAACAGTAGCGTCGCTAGACCTAGCTGCTAGTGCCATATTTTCCATCATTTTTATACTACCACCCCCATAGATTATGTTAATCTTCTTGTGTGCTAGGACTTGCCCTAAGTGATTTGCAGCTTCTAAATAAGCTTTATCTTTTCCAAGGCCGGAACCACAAAAGACACAGACATTCTTTATTTTCTTCGTGGACTGGGAGGTAGACATATTTGGTTTATAGAAGTGGTTGCTTAATGTCTGCTCCACTTAGACTTCGGGTTCTATATGAGATTTTAAAGATGAGAAATATACAAAAAGGGCTAAAGAGATAGACGAGTAGGTAATGAAAAGGTAATCCAAAGATTTAAACAAAATCTTGTGCGGATAAGAAAGTAAGATAAGGTGATTGATAGTTTACAGAAAATCTGATTCACTTTTTGAAAAAGATTAGACTCTAATTGTATAACTTTTGACAATTGAGAACAATTTGACAGAAGACCCTCTTGACACAACTGTAGACTTTTTGACAAATATACACCAAGTCTAGAAATTTAATATAAACGACAAATACTGTAGAACTTTTGAAATTTGAGACACAAATCTTGAAATATCTGGATAAGCTTTTCAAAATTCAAACATATTACTGTACCGTATGTAACGTGTCTGATAAGATAATATATTTTATTATATATATATATTTAAGAAAATCATAAATTAAATAAGATATTAACACTTACTGTATCAATCTAATAATCACAATTATTTCAAACACAAAAGCAAATATTCTGAGTAAAAGAAAAACACAAACTGTTGAACATCAGCTAAAACTGCTTCAAATAAGTAAAGACTAAATAACCTTTATAGAGCGATGACTTATTCCCCATCCAGTTTTCTTATGGCTTGGCAAACAGGATCTAAAAATACCATATTCCTGAGGCGTTGTCTTTCTGCATAAAATTTGGGCCAGAGTTTAAAAATAGCTCCTTGAACATATCCACTAGGGTGGCCGTGAAGAGGAGGATGGATGCTATCCAAGTTCTCCTTTGAAAGTCCATCCCTACAAAACCTTATTTTATCCTCTCTATTCGTTGACATATAACCAGGTGAAGTACATTTACCGTTACAATTTTGTCTTCCACATTTTTTTACAAGTGACCACGATGGCACGAGCTCTTCTTTTCATTGCACTACGACTGGTACCTGTTCCTGGTAAACCGACATCTTGACTGAAGTCATTCGGACGGATCTTCCCCTCTATCAACATTCTCACATCACAAGGGATGCCAAAACGCATAAGAATCCACAACCGAGTAATTCTAGCTTTGTATTTCTTTCTGAGAATCTTTTGGGAGAGTGATGGGAAATACTTTCTCATGTGTTGGTACTTTGGGTCCATGATGAGATGAAAGAAGAGTAAATAGAAAGGAAAAATTAAGATAGTAAATTGCAGAATCCTAGAATTCCTTCTTCTTTTTAGAGGGAAAGAAGAATTTCTAGTGAAAAAGAAGAGGATTTGCGATTTAGAGAGAAAATAACAAATTAAGAGAGAAAAAGTGATCTCAGAGAAATAAGCTCCTATGCACAGTAAACGTATATGTAAACAATGATTAAACCACTGTATATGACACGTATAGAGACCACGTAGGAGAGACAGTGTGAATCAAACTGATTTAAGATTTAAACTAGGCCCAAATATTCTAAGTTGAAAATGGTCAGGTTGTTTCGGGCCTTAACACATTTGGAACGAGTTAAATAACAAACATAAAATTGAAAACCAATTTGTATAAATCATAAACCCAATTCAAAGCCCACTATAGATAAAGTTAATTATGAACAACAAATCTAATTTAACGACAACAAGGATCTTCCTGAATGATCCAGCAACTCAAATAATTTTGTTTTAATCAAAACCTTATTGAACAATGCATACACCCATATGTTATTCCTAATACTCAACATCTATCAATGGATTCATCATCATTGCTACCAAGGGTTTAGAATGTGACTAACCTTGAAATCAATACGATTTACGTCTTTCAACGTAGACCATATCAATGAACAAAGACACTAGATGTTACTACTTGATAACATCTACAATCCCCACAATTCTACTTATACAATATATAATTCCCTCATATAACAAAACCTTAGGTAACCAAAAGATTCGCATCCAAACATCTAAAACTTAAACATTTTATCGTAATTATCCAAAATTATTATAAGTGCCTTAAGTATTATGATTTACTTAAGGAAACTCCTATTGATCATTTTTCTATTGCATCTATATATAAAGATTCACTGATACACTTAAATACAATGTATGTAACAAAATATTACAATTTTGAGATTCATGCATTCTAGACTTTACACAGTCTCAACAGACCAAAAGTCTAACATTTATCTCTCTCATGATTCAATACCATGATTTCCAACTTATATCATATTCCTCAAATATATAGAACTTTTAAGAAAAGACATTGACACTTATGTGCTCCATCGAATCCACACATAATCATTACTTAGGTTTGAATCAATTACGAAAAATTTGGCATATCTATGTCAAACTTTAAAATCAATAAATCAAGCCTTATATTTCTTATTGTTTTTCACGAGACAAAAGGCTTTTAAATCCTCTTATCTATACGAATTTCTCATCGTTTATACGAATTAGATATGCTTATAGATCCTAATATTATACGAATCTCTCATAAGCATTCTACTTATAAACTCATTCCATATAATTATCATTCCCTCATAACTATTAATACTTTCCTTCTATATAATTATTGTACTCATATAACCATTAGTATTTTCATTCTATGGCCTTTCCATGTTACATCCTTCTAGACTGTATAAATCAATGTGAAGGTTCATTTTGATGATGACAATGAAAATTCAGCTTCAAAACCATCTCAAAAATATTTTTTTTTAAAAGTGGTGCTACACTCTCTAGGTTAACCGAACCTAGGGTCTGATACCAAAATTCTGTAACGCCCCTATATGGGGGTTAACAGTTTTTAATGAGATAAAATAAAAATAAATAATAAAAGTAAAACCTTAAAAATAAAATTTGCCCGGGACTTAAATGAAAACTCCCAACTCAAAAATAAAAATAAAAATATAAACGACAAATAAACCACAGTTTTAATGTAGCACCTTAAATTTAATAATATAAACTGTTGTCATCATCATTTTAACCCTCAACACATTGTAATACAGTCACAGAAAGTAACAATTGATGCTTACATTATCATGAAGAACATTCTCAACAATTGAAGCAGTCCCAATGTAATATAGCTACATCACTTTCTCAACTATTTTTCTCGTAGCCACCTCACACTTAGTGAGTCCTGAAAAGATAAAAATATAAGGGAATGAGCGACACTATGCTCAGTAGAGAAAGCCATTACTCACCTTTAGGTTTTTATCATTACCACATTTAAACCTGCATGGTTAGTAAGTTACATCATATTCCAGATTATGAGGTTTATTATGATCACATCTTATGGATACCGTAGTTAATCGTTACCAAGTGTCATAATTACACATTTATACAAATATTACCAATCATCATTGTTCCTAGGTATCCATGTTAAATTGAGTATCACTCAACTCATCGAAACCCAAATGGACGCACTTGATCACCCTATAAACATTCCAATGGTGTTCCGGTGAGGGGACATCAAGCCCCGAGTCCTCACCAAATCGATTCCTGTACAGTGTGTTCTGGGACTTTTAACCCAAGGAAGCGTCATCGCCTTTCCCTTATTTTACCTTTTAGGGTATTCATGCCCAAGGACGTAACCGTCGCCCTCTTCATGTCTCACAATTTCTCTATATTAAATCATTATTAATAGAGTTAGTTTTCCTAACCATGCTTCTCAATTTATAACATGTGTCAATTCATTATGTTCCTCGCCGTACAATACAAGACGAGTCCATGTCATAGATTCATATGTGATACTCATATAATATCAGTTCAACATAGATATAAATATATTGCGGCAAAACAATCAATTTTAATTCTATAAAAACCTCACAAAAGATGAGTAATAGAATCCCTACCTTTCAAGCTTATCAAAAATCTTTTAATTCTGGAATCAATTAACGTTAGCTCCATACTCCCTTGATCCTAAGGCGTGCATAAGGACAATTAAAACTAAAGCACAACATACAACTACATTCATAAATAAATCATGTGTAAACCTATCTTACTAGTATGCCATTAAAGCTTTTATATAAATCTCTTTTGAATACCACAGTAAACAATTTTTGTCTTAACACAATATAAAATGTGAACAAGTAATCTATATGTTTTAGTCCCTAATAAGATTCATCAATCACTTAGGATAATATTGGAAAGGTTGCAAGACATTAAAGAATTAGGTGGTGAGCAAAGATGGGTTCTTGGTTCAGGTTAGCAGCTGGTATACCATAACAAACTGGCAGATTTACTAGTTTCCAATACAAAAATTGAATAATTCTTAGAAAATAAAATACAACTCCGATTTAGATTTATGATAGCTCGTTAGAAAGCCTAGGATGCTACTTTTCAAATATGCAAACCAATTCATAAAATTCATTTTAATTTAATCTTAGAATTTCAAGAAATAGCCACTGCCCATAGAGGTATTACAAAGTTTAACAATATAAATTTTCTGTCTAGGGCATATACACTTAGACTTCATACATATGCTCCAAAATAGCAACAAACATATACTTAGGTTTAAGAACGCAAATTTGAATAATCCTTTAGTATAAAAGAAATTTATAAATGAAAGACTAAATTTGTTCATAAGATTCTAACCTCGGATTATGGTTAGTTGGAAGCTTGAAATGGCTTCAAAACAGGTTCCTTTACTTCGGTATGACTGAAATTCTTGCTCAAATGGAGGTGATGGTGGCTGATTTTTATGGCTGCCTTGAAGAAGTTCTCTAAGTATTTTGCTTCAGCAAAGAAATAAGAAGAAGAGTGTGGGAACCGTGGAAGAGAAAGGAAGAAAAGATGAAGTCTTTGAAGAGAAGTGATAGAAACAATTATAGAGGAGACATGTTGAAGCATGTCACGGAGGAAATAAAGAAAATGAGGGTCAAGAGTAGTTGGAAAAGATATCCTTATGTCTCATCTAAAGACTTAACACACATAATGCCAATATGACATTTTTGAGATTTATTAGAAGTTCTAAGGCTTTTTAGTAATCATACTAAATAAATATAGGAGAATTTTAGAAAATTTAAAAATAGATAAAAGTAAATATTATAAATAAATTTAAATGAAGCAATTTTTTTATACACTAAAAATTAATTTAATTACCTCAATACCCGTTAGGAGAATAACGGGT